>MU749477.1:69192-85312 GCA_026770625.1 Nicotiana glauca | reverse complement strand
GGAGAAGCTTGAAAATCGCCTATGGAGTGCTCAAGGAAGGAGCTCGTGTGAAGTAATGGGAAAATCCCGAAATGGATTCTGATTTTAGCTTTTAAAAAATAACTCGGCGTTTTTGTGCTACGCGTTCGCGACACAGAGGTCGCATTCGCAAAGAAAGGGGGGGACCTGGGGTGCATCGCATTCGCGAGGGTCTGATGCGAACGTGAAGAAGGAAAATTGGGGGGTCCAGGTTTGTCTTACGGGTTCGCGAAGGAGGAGGTGCGAATGCGTAGAAGGAATTTCCTGGGGGCCTACTCTATGCTACGCGAACGCGTTGAAGCCACGTGAACGCGATGAAGGGGTTGACATAACGGTGCGAACGCGCTAGGCTTAAGCGAACGCGAAGAAGGCTGGAGGCACAGGTCATCGCGAAGGCGGGACAAGATCGCGTTCGTATAGAACAACTGACCTGTGCAAAAATGGCAGAAAACCTGCTATGTTTTTAAGTGCAAAACCACCCCGAACCACCTCCAAATCACTCCCGAGCCATCGGGGCTCCCAACCAAACACACACACTAACTCAGTAACATCCTACGAACTTACTCGAGCGATCAAATCGCTAAAATAACATCCAAATCATAGAATCAAACCTCAAAACCATCATTTTTCATTTCAAGTTCATAAACTTCCAACTTTAGCTATTTAGATCCGAAACACGTCAAACGACGTCCGATTTCGACTAAATTTCAGAGAAAGCGCTTAACGCATATTTAAGACCTGTACCGGGCATCGGAACCAAAATACGAGCCCGATACCTATATTTTCCAACTCATTTTCATTTCCATTTTTCCTTAATAATTTCAGAAAACAATTTAACAGAAAAATTCTTTTACTCAGGTTCTGGAACTCGAATTTCGACTCCGGCCACATGCCCGAGTCCTATATTTTTCTACGAACCTCCCGGGACCGTCACATCACCGGTTCAGGTCCGTCACATCACCGGTCCGGGTCCGTTTACCCATGATGTTGACCAAAGTCAACTATATCAATATTAATATCAAAATTCTTCAAATTTTTCACAAAATTCACATATTTTAACATAAATATTTTCCGGCTTCGCGCCTGAACTGCGCACGCAAATCGAGATAACCAAAAGCAAGGTTTCCAAGGCCTCGGAAGCGTAGAAAAAGGGAGAAATATGGTGATGACCCTTTGGGTCGTCACATCAAGGGTACCAGTCTAAAACCCCATAGAAACCTTACTCTATTATTGTTGTTGCATGCATCACGATCAAACCAAGCCAGGCTAAAAGTGTTGTCCTCAGAATAGCTTTTAATATAGCCTTGTCCAAAAGTCCATTTGGTTTCCCTAAACCCAAACGAACATCATCACGTTCTGTGCATTTATTTGGAGAACTAAATGCTTCATTCTAATTGTTGATATTAAATAGTCAAGTCTAGTGGGGGTAAGGGCCTAACATTGTTTTCCTTGCATAAATATGAGGCACGAAGTGCCCAAATTCAGCATGGTCACCAATATCGACCCAAGATTGCTGAGTTGGTGGGAAGATTTACATTCTAGTTACAAAACCCTCGTCATAACTACCATCCCTCATGGAGATCCAGCCTAACAATATGATAATTTAGGTTGCTACCTCATTTTGGGATTGTGAAAGGGCCATGTTCCACATTGGGGACATCGAAATAACATCTTTGCTAAAGGAGATAGGAGGACTGGCCGGTCTAGTGTGGGAAACCCCAGGTTTGGTAATGCCTGAGAACCGTACAGGCAAGAGTTTCCTAAAAATGATGGGTTTAAATAAGAATGCAGAATTGGTATGCCTAAAGGAATCGTATATCCCTTTTGACTACATGTATGAAAGGTACGGTCACAACAAATAATACCATACCTACCATGACGAGTTTGCCATCACATCCTTGGGACATATCTATCGTAGGGTATTCGTCTTGATGTTTTGCTTCCTGGGTCTGATCGTGTTTCCAATGAAGAAAGAGAGAATCCATATTAGGCCGACTATGATAACCAAGACCCTAATTGAGTGGATTGGTGGGCAGACATTCAACATTATACCCATGATCATTGCAGACATATACCGAGCCTTAGAGAAGTGTCAATGATGAGCGAGACACTTCGAAGGATACAATCTACTACTTCAGCTTTGGCTCATGGAACATCTCCAAAAGGGCAAATACCAACAAGAAATTCAGCGAAGGGCTTGGGATGACCACATCGCTTTCCACCATCCAAAGCAAATGAATTATATCCCTGACATGTTCGCTCCGCCTGAGAATGCTAAAGAATGGGTTGAGCTCTTTGATAATCTGACTAAAGAACAGGTCCAATGGATGTTCGAGTAGTTTCCAATAGAGGAGTTCATCTCCCAATCCAGAGATGCACCTTTCCTGATGCTGATTGGTCTAAGAGGAACATACCCTTGCGTCCCTCTTCAAGTTATGAGGCAAGTATGTAGGAAGCAAGTCATACCCGGGGTCGACAAGATGAGCCATCTTCAGCTGACTTCTGAAATGATGATAGTCCCCACAAGTGCCAAGCACAGCACATGTGGCACTGCAAGATCATAATGGAGAAAGACATCATTGAGCCAGACAGATATCATGCCGATTGTACCCCTTTCTGTTATGGTTGGTTGGAAGACAATTAGGATGGTCTGGGCAAGCCAGGGTTCGTTCAAGGCCACAGAATTATAGATGAAAAGGCCGAGGCACAAGTCAAATACAACTAGTTGCGCAAAAGGATCTGTGAATGCAAGAGCGAACACTGCGAGATACTTGAGTAATGGAAAGACATGGCTATCAGTACCAACAAAAGGCTAGGATACTTAGAGCGAGGCATAGTAGAACTAGAGGAAAAATTTCTCAAAAGGGTTGAAGATTGTCAAAAGGCTAAAGGGACCGAAGGTGGACATTTAGCTAGAGCATACCTGTTGTTGGGACTTCGCGAATTGGGGAAGCTATTCGAAGGAGCCAAGGATGTCGAGTCTGGGGAAGGTCCTTCTGGCACCAAATAGATAGGAATTTACTTTTTCACTTTATGAAATTTAAAAGGCCAATGACTATTGGTGACCTTTATTTCTTGCTTATTTAGTGTCGTTTTGGGATTCGTCTATTTTTATCAATAAAATAAGGTATTTAGCATTCTAAGTTCTCCAAATCAATTTGTTGCTAGGCCTACCTCGGGCACAAAGAGGTTGCCAATTAGGACACGCTTTACATTCCCGCACTATGTATTTAAATATTGCAATACTTTTTATAATCCTCAGTAACTTGATTTCCTTTTATTTTTGTTTTGTTTTCTTTCTTTTTATTCCCCTCCTCGAAGGTTAGTTCGTGCACTCTGGCATCATCATCTTATTTCACAAGATCCAGGGGCCTTCCACTCACTCCTTCTCCTAGTCCCTCTAAAGGAAAAAAAAGGCAAGAATAAAATGGAAGATTTAAACAACATCAGGAAGGAGAACACAGCTGAACGGGTTGAGGCTACTGATGACTAGGGTATTTGGGTTCCTAATAAGAATGTGTCACAGCTTGAACAGAAACTGTTGAAATTCTAGGAAGAGCTCGATCAAGTTCAAAATCTGGAAAACCTGTTATTTTCCCCCAACGCCCCCAGACATCAACTTCCACAACGCTCAAAACCCTGCACCTCCTCAAAATATCCCATAATAGCATAATCATCCTGCACCTCACCATCATGCTACTCCACCAAAGAACCAATGTAACACCTGCCATACCCCAAACAACACTCTACTACTTATCCCAGAACCTCAAAACTCCACACACGACCATTTTCACACCCATACACCAGACAACCATAACAATCCCATCTACATGGAGACCATGCTAGACTCCACCCAACCAATATCATACACACCTGAGTCTGATGAAAAGGATCCGTTTATCAGGAACTTGGCCGAGAAACTTAAGAAACTGACCAGCCGGATTCAGGGCATTGAGGGAAGCAAAGTGATCGAGTGGTTGAACTATGAGGACCTTTGCATACAACCTGATGTCAAACTGCCTGAGGGGTACAAATCTTCTAAGTTCAAAATGTTTGATGGTACGGGTGATCCAAGGGTCCATCTAAGGACCTATTGCGACAAGCCGGTTGAAGTAGGGTAGAATGAAAGGATCCACATGAAGTTGTTCATGAGGAGTTTGAAAGGACATGCATTGTCGTGGTACATCAGCCAAGATCCCAGGAAATGGTCAAGCTGGGTGAGCATGGAATCTGACTTCATGGACAGATTCAGATTTAATACAGAGAATGCACCAGACGTGTTTTATATCCAAAATTTGAAGAAGAAGCCCATGGAGACATTTCGTGAGTATGCTACTCGCTAGAGGTCTAAAGCTGCTAAGGTCAGACCCGCCTTAGAAGAGGAGCAAATGAACAAGTTCTTTGTCCAGGCTCAGGACCTACAGTACTATGAACGATTGATGATAATTGAGAACCACAAGTTCTCCGACATTATCAAATTAGGTGAAAGAATTGAAGAGGGTATTAATAGTGGTATGGTCACAAATTTTGAAGCCTTACAAGCTATGAATAAGGCTTTACAGTCTGGTGGTGTGTCCAATAAAAGGGACGTGGTGGCCATGATAGTTGCACAAAGGACCAATTCTCCCCTCAAATACCAAACTTACCCAACACCTCCACTCACATACCAGCCAACCCCAAATTACCAAGCACCCTCACCCTCGTACCATGCTCCGCTACAAACTTATCAATCATCTCCACCTCCTACATATCAACCTACTTCACCTAGATACCTCCAACCCGCTCATGTCTACCACACTTATAATTCTCAACCATCTCATTATCAATCACCCCCTGCACGCTAAAACTTCCCTAGACCTCGACTTAATTTTGATCGCAGACCTCCAAAACAATATACCTCCATCGTTGAACCCATCGACCAACTGTATAAGAAGCTCAAAAATGTTGGTTATGTTACCTCTATCCTTACTGCAACCCCTGCAAATCCTTCTCAATGGGTTAATCCAAACAAGTCATGTGCATACCACTCTGGCATGCAAGGTCACACCATCGATGAATGTCGCTCTTTGAAAGACAAGATACAGTCTTTGATTGATAACAAGATCATTGTGGCAAAGGAAATCGCTCCAAACTTCCACAACAATCCTCTGCCAGACCATAAGGGTAGAGGTATCCACATGATTGAAACAGAATATGACTAGGATCCCGAGGGATAAATCAGGTTGATCGCAGAAGGTGATGGGCCAAAGAAACCAGCAATTACTCTTAATCCAATCATAGTCCAGATCTAACCGTCTGAGAATGCTGAGGTAAATATGTCTATACCTCTTGAGTTTGAATTAGCGCCACCTGCAAAGACACCAGTACCAATTGAGGTTGAATTCGTGTCTCCGACAAATGTACCCGCACCATTTGAGGTTGTCGTCTTGCCACCCAAGGCACATATTCCATTCGAAGTGAGGATAGCCACGCCAATCCCTGTGGAAATATCAACTATGCCACCCTTCTATACAAATGATGTACTCTAGGACTATACAGTCGAGGCGAGAAGGAAGGGCAAGGTCAGGACTGAAGAAACTATCGCAACACAGGGTATGACAAGAACTGGTAGAGTCTATACCCCTAATTATCTAGCTGAATCAAGCAAGCAGGCTTCCAATCGGCCACCCCTCAATGAGATAGGTCCGGACGACCTTTGGAGGAAAGTACAAGCCAAGGAGTATTCGGTCATCGACCAGTTGAACAAGATGTCAACACAAATATCCATTCTCTTTTTGCTGCAAAATTTTGAGACGCATGGGAATGCTTTGTTAAAGGTGCTGAATGAAGCGTACGTACCAAATAACATCACTAGCGGGGAAATGGCTAATATGGTAGTACAAGTGCTAAAAAGCCATAAGATCACCTTTCATGAGGACGAGCTGCCACCTGAAGGGTTGGGGCACAACAAAGCACTGCACATCACCGTGCAATGAGAAGATCATTTCATCACCAGAATCTTGATCAGTGGAGGGTCCAGTCTTAATATTTGTCCGTTGATAATGCTTAAGAAGTTAGGTAAAGGGCTGCATGAGATAAAGGATGGAGCAATCAATGTGAAAGCTTTTGATGGTTCTCAGAGGTCCACCATTGGTGAGATTAGTCTATGCCTGCAGATGGGACCAACCAGGTTCGAGGTCGATTTCCAGGTAATAGATGTACCAGTGTCTTACAACTTGCTGCTGGGACGGCCATGGATCCATATTGCTAGGGCTACAGTGTGAACGCTGCATCAGGCAGTAAAGTTCGAATGGAATCACCAGGAAATGATCATTCACGGTGACGTTAACAATCCTATATACAGTCGCCAGACTATTCCGGCGATCGAGGGAAAAAGGAAGCTGGGAGGAGAAGCTTACCACCACATTGAACGGGTCAATGCTATTGACAAAGACAAATGGTAGGATAGCAAAATCGAGAGTATACTGAGTTAGAGTGGGTACGAGCCTGGCAAAGGGCTCGGCAAGAACCTCCGAGGAATCTTTAAACCCATAAAACTCAAGAAACATGTCACTACCTTCGGTTTGGGATATGAATACACCTAGAAAGAATTCAATATTGGTTGCCACCATCGCACGGTCCTTACTACCTACTAGAACAACCAATACTGTATTTAGAGCAACTAATACTATATTTAGAGCAGACCTTCCAACATACCGACATTATTTATAGGTCAGATGAAGAAGAAGCACTTGCAGCAGTGAGGAACTTATTTCTAGAGGACGGTGATATGGACTATTGCATTATTCTCGAGGAGGAGGGGGAGGAAGGCCCTTCCATACAGGCTGTGAGCAGAGGGGCATTTCTCAAGAATGGCACTATAAAGACAACCAAAGCCCGATGAGCCTCGGGGTAGCATGGATAAAACAAGCATTATACACTGTTTTATTTACTAAATAATTTTCTTTTTGCATTTTTTAATTCCCGCAATAAGATCTTCGATGTTCAAAATAATTATTCAATTTATCAAAAGCATTTTTGATTTTTCTTATGAATCAATATTTATTGCTATCAATTTCTCTCATTACTTTACCTATACAGCATTACTATTACTTGTCTTGATGAACCAATAACTGTGACATGCAATGAGACAACACAACAAACGGATATTGATTCAAAGGAAGATGACATACCTGACGAGATTGTCAATGAAGTTGAGAATTTTGAGAACAGACCTAAGTCCAACCTGGACGAGACCAAAATTGTCAACCTGGGAGATTCAGAAAATGTCAAGGAAACTCGAATCAGTATTCACTTATCACCATCATAGAAGAAAGAATACACAGAATTTCTAAAGTAGTATGAGGAAATATTCGCCTGGTCATATGATGACATGACTTGTCTGAGTACGTCTATTGTGGCTCAGAAACTACCAACCAATCCAATGTTCTGCCGATAAAGCAAAAGCTCAAGAAGTTCAAGACTGATATGAGCTTGAAAATCAAGGAAGAAGTCACCAAGCAGATCAACGCTAAGGTTCTCAGGGTAGTAGAATATCCGACGTGGTTAGCTAACATTGTGCCAGTGCCAAATAAGGATGGGAAAGTCAGAGTATGTCGACTACCGAGATCTCAACTGGTCCATTCTGAAAGACGACTTCCCTTTGCCAAATATACACATCCTGATTAACAATTGCGCCATGAAAATGAGCTACAGTCATTCGTAGATTGCTTCGCTGGTTATCAGCAGATCTGGATGGATGAGGAAGATACTGAGAAAACGGCTTTCACTATACTGTAGGGAGTGTACTATTACAGGATGATGCCATTCGGCCTGAATAATGCAGGGGCCACCTACATGAGGGCCATGACTACCATCTTCTATGATATGATACACGAGGATATCGAGGTATATGTTGATAATGTTATTATCAAGTCCAAGAAGGACACTAACCACATAGAAGATCTGAGGTAGTTCTTCAATAGACTGCGAAAATACAACCTGAAATTAAACCCTACAAAGTGTGCCTTTGGGGTTCCTGCTGGAAAATTCCTTGGGTTTATTGTGAGCCGCCGAGGAATAGAACTGGATCCATCGAAGGTCAAAGTCATTCAAAAACTACCACCGCCAAGGAACAAGAAAGATGTGATGAGTTTCTTGGGAAGGCTTAACTACATTAGCCGATTCATAATAAAGTCTACAGTTATCAGTGAGCCGATCTTCAAGATGTTAAAGAAGTACGCCGCCACCAAATGGACCAATGATTGCCAAAAGGCCTTCGACAAAATCAAGGAGTACCTGTCAACACCACCAGTCTTAGTCCCGCCTGAGCCAGGTAGACCCTTATTACTCTACCTTGCACTGTTATATGGATCTTTTAGCTGTGTTTTGGGGCAGCACGATGAAACAGGAAGGAAGGAGCAAGCCATTTATTATCTCAGCAAGAAGTTCACCCCGTACGCGGCCCGGTATTCTCTATTGAACGCACATATTATTCTTTGACTTGGGTAGCTCAAAAGCTGAATTACTTCTGTGTCTATACTACATACCTCATATCCAGAATGGATCCCTTTAAGTACATCTTTCAGAAGCCCATGCCTACTGGCAAGCTAGACAGGTGGCAAATCCTGTTGAGTGAGTTCAACATTGTTTACGTAACTTAGAAAGCGGTCAAGGGACAGGCACTGGTAGACCACCTCGCTGAAAACCCCGTGGATGGAGAATACAAATCCCTAAAAATGTATTTTCCTAATGAAGAGGTATCATTCATAGGAGAAGACATTGAACATTCCTATGACGGTTGGAGAATGTTCTTCGATGGAGTAGCGAACTTCAAAGGAGTTGCCATTGGAGCAGTCCTAATATCAGAAACCGATCAGCATTATCTGGTGTCTACCAAACTCAGGCTCCCCTGCACCAACAATATGGCTGAGTATAAAGCATGCATCTTAGGACTCAAAATGGCCATTGACATGAACATTCAAGAGTTGCTAGTGATTGGAGATTCATACTTACTTATACATCAGGTAAGAGGTGGGCAACTAAGAATTCCAAGATACTCTCGTATATGCACCACGTACAGGAATTGAGAAAGAGGTTCACGAAGACGGAATTCCAACATGCTCCCAGAATCCAGAATGAGTTCGTCATGCATTGTCTACCCTATCATCTATGATACAGCATCCAGAAAAGAATTTTATTGATCCCATTTCGGTGAAAATCCATAATCAGCCAGCTTACTGTGCCCATGTTGAAGAAGAAGTAGACGGAAAGCCTTGGTTTCATGATATCAAGGAATATTTGGCAAAATGTGAGTACTCAGAGCTTGCAAATCCTACTCAGAAATACACACTTTGGAGATTGTCCAACAACTTCTTTCACAGCAAAGGAATCTTGTATAGGAGGACTCCTGATTTAGGATTATTAAAATGTGTCGTCGCAAAAGAAGGATCCAAGCTACAAGAGGAAATTCATGCTAGGACATGCGGTCCACATATAAACGGTTTTGTCTTAGCAAAGAAGATACCCGGGCTGGTTACTTTTGGATGACTATGGAAACGAACTACATCCAGTATGTCCGAAAATGCCACCGCTGTCAGATACATGCAAACATGATAAAGGTACCTCCAAACTAGCTTAACACAACAAGCTCACTGTGGTCGTTTGCGCCTGGGGAATGCATGTTATTGGACCAATCGAGCATGCTCTTCCAACAGACACAGGTTCATCCTAGTAGCCATAGATTATTTCACCAAATGGGTGAAAGCATCATCTTACAAAGCAGTGACTAAGAAAGTCATCGCAGACTTTTTTCGCGACCGCATTGTTTGTCGATTCAGAATTCCAGAGTCAATCTATACTGATAATGGATCCAACCTCAACAGTGAATTGATGAAATCTATGTGCAAAACTTTCAAGATCAAACATAAGAATTCCACAACCTATAGACCTCAGATGAATGGAGCTGTAGAAGCCGCCAAAGAATATCAAGAAGATATTGAGGAAAATGATAGAGAAGCATATACAGTGGCATGAGAAGTTATCATTTTCTCTACTGGGGTATCTCACCACAGTTCGCACATCAACCGGGGCAACCCCCTATATGCTGGTTTACGGTACAGAGGTTATCATTCCCGCTGAGGTAGAAATCCCTTCCCTAAGGATCATACAAGAAGCTGAGCCCGGTGACGCAAAGTGGGTAAAAATTTGTTATGAGAAACTAGCCCTTATAAAAGGCAAGAGAACGAATGCATTCTGCCATGGTCAACTCTATCAGAACAGAATGTCCAGAGCCTTCAACAAAAGAGTCAAGACAAGACAGTTCACACCGGGGAAGCTAGTGTTGAAGAAAAATTTTCCGCATCAAGATGAAGCCAAAGGGAAGTTTTGTTCCAACTAGTAGGGTCCATACATGGTTCACCGGGTTTTGACAAGAGGATCCCTCATACTTGCAGAAATAGACGGAGAAGTCTGGTCAAAGCTGATCAATTCAGATGCAGTCAAGCGTTACTATGTGTAATCTTTATGCTTTCCTTATATGATGTAAATTGAACTACACCTGACCTAATTCATGTTTAAGAGGGGAAACGTAGGCAGCCCTATGGGTTCAGTCATAATCCAATAAAAATTTCATTTCCCCTCGCAATTGGAAACTGGGGCAGAATTTTGAGGAGGACCCTCAAAATTCGAAGTAATTTTAGCCGATCGTCGCATGAGCAACAGTCAGAAACTTTAATCCATAAAATGGGGGAAGCATTTTGAGGAGGACCCTCAAAATTCTGTAATAGGAGAGGTTGCAATGTCCTGAACTACGTCACAGTCGTCGGTTCATCTAAAACCTATTTTTAATTATAAATTTATGTCATACTTTTACAAAATCATTCATGTTTATTATTGAAACTGCTTTGTTTGGCAACGTTACCCCAATGTTACAGAGGGTATCACCATATCAAAGTCGAATGAGTCAAGCAAAGCCAGCAGGGACATGTAGCATATATGCACAAAGTCATAGAGGAACTCACAATTAAGAAGTAACAAAACCAATAAGGAAGGCAATCACTTCAATTATGGAAAATAAGGGCCAAATAACAAGTAAAAGGTAAAGAAGTGCTAACAACATCGTATAGAGCATGTAGAGGTAAAACTAGTAAGTAGGAAATTCAATCATATCAGAAAAACTTCCTACTTAGTGAATTTAAGGACCTAAGAACCTTAAAAGGCAAATTTTCCATAAATAAGCCCGAGCACGCACTCGTCACCTCGCGTGCACAGACTACAATTATCATAGAAGACTCAAATCCTAAGGGAAAATCCCCCACACAAGGTTCGACAAGATACTTACCTCAAAGAAGATAAATTGGTACTCTAAAATGAACTTATTGATCGAAAAGACCTCCAGACGGCTCAAATCTAACCAAAATAACTTCAAAGCACAAATAAAACTCGTAAGAAACAATTCCGGATCATAAAGTCTCAATCTTTATCAAACTCTAAAAATCGGTCCAAAAGTCGACCCCCAGGCCCACACCTCAGAACCTGAAAAATCTGATTAAAACTTAATACTCATTCCGATACGAGTTCAACCATACAAATTTTGTCAAATTTCAATACCATTTGGTCCCTCAAGTCATGATTTTACATTTTGAAAGTTTTCTTAAAATTCCCCATTTTCCCTCAATCCAAAACACAAATTAAATGATAAAAATAAATACAAATCATAAAATATAATAAATTCTAGGTGAAAACACTTATCCAATCATTTTTGTTTTTTGAAAAACCTACAAAGAATCGCTCAAAACCGAGCTCTAGAACTCAAAAATGTTAAAAATGGCTAACCCTTGGAATAGAGTACTATTTATTCTGCCTAGGTCATGCATGCGTTCGTGAAGAAGAAAAATGAAGGCTTCCAGGATGACCCTACGCGAACGCGAGCAAAGGGTCGCGAACGCGAAGAATAAGAAGCAGGAACCTACGCGAACACAGGAAGAGATATGTGAACACAAAGAGTAAATAACCACCAAAGCCCAGCTCCTATTTTCTACTATATGAACTGTGATGACCTAATGGGTCATCTTCTATTTTAGAATCTGATTCCATATTTCGAGGCCTTGAAAACCTTATTTTATCTCTCCTCGATTTGCATGTGCAGGCCAAGTGTGTATCTGGAAAGCCCTTATGTGAAAAATTTATGAAATGATGATTTTTGACTTTAAAAGATGATTTTTGTTGACTAAGATCAACATTTTGGGTAAACAAGCCTAGACCCGTGTACCAATGGTCCCGAAAGGTTCGTAGTAAAATATGGGACATGGGCGTATGCTCGAAATTGAATTCTGAGGTCCCTAGCCCAAGAAATAAATTTTTGAAGGAAATTGATAAGATAGAAAATGTAATAATTTTAAGGATTTGATCTTATTGGTATCGGGCCCGTATTTTGGTTTCGCAACTCGGTACAAGTCCGTTATAACATATAAACCTTATCTATGAAATTTGGTGAAAAACAGAATTGATTTGACGTGATTCGGACCTTTGGTTGAGAAAATAGAAGTTTTGAAACTATCTTGAAAATTTCATGCAATTTGGTACTAAATTCATAGTTCTAGGAGTTATTTTGGTGATTTGATCGCATGAGCAAGTTCATATGATATTTTAAGCCTTGTGTGCATATTTGGTTTGGAGCCCCGAGGGCTCGGTGAGTTTTGGATAGGCTACGGAGTGGAATTTGGAGTTAGAACATATTTGATGTTGCAATACCTGTTGCAGGCCTCTGATCTCGCCTTTGCGAGATCAGGCATCGCATTTGTGATCCTCACAGTTCCCGCATTTGTGAGGCCTTCATCGCATTTGTGAAGGAAGGCTGAGCCAGCAATGATTGCATTTGTGAAGATTACTTCGCAATTGCGAAGCAAGGAGGAAGTGAACCAATTGCGTTCTTTTTGTCGCATTTGCGGAGGTGCCTGTTCGCAATTGCGATCCATAACCTTTGCATTTGCGAAGGCAGAAGAGATGCAAAGAGTTCGCATTTCCAAAAATTTTCTCGCATTTTTGAGCTTCACAATTGTGAAGCTCAGGTCGCGAATGCGACGTCAGCAATTGTTCAAAACATAAGTTAGACGGGATTTTCTCCCGTACTTCACATTTTTTAAATCCTAAGCTTCAAGAGGTGATTTTCCTAGGGAAAGTTCTTCCCCAAATCATAGGTAAATGATTCATAACTTATTTCTTTCTATCTATTTCATCTTTTTATAAAATTTAATCCTAGAATCTAGGGTTTTTCATGGTGGAATTGGGTATTTTTGGGTAGAACTTAGGAATTTCGAAATTTGGGAATTTAGACCTCAAATTGAGGTCGGATTCCAAAACCAATTGTATATCCGAGCTTGAGGGTGAATGGGTAATCAGATTTTGGTACAAATTTTGGGTTTTGACCAAGCGGACCCGAGGTCGATTTTTGACTTTTTGGGAAAAATATTGGGGAATCTACAATTATACATTGGAATTTATTTCTTTAGCGTTAATTGATGTTATTAAGTTAATTATGACTAGATATGAGTGGATTGAAGGTGGAATCAAGAGGTAAAGCAGTATTTTAGCTTTGAGATACCCGTTGGCTTGAGGTAAGTATTTGGTCTAACCTTGACTCGGGGGATTAAGGATCCACGCCTTAATTACTGTGTGGAATTCCATGTGTGTGGCGTATAGGTGTGATTAAGATTAAATATGCGCCAAAAAATTACTTGTTTAGCATGTTCCCTTCCCCTCCAAATTACCTGTTAGCCTGTTCCCTTCCCCGTTTCCTAATATATTGCTTTCCTGTCTTAACTACTACATGCTTATTGATGCTTCCACGTCTAATTGCTTCTTGTTAAATGTTGTTTTCTCTATTTAAGATATTAAGTTGTTCTGTAGTTTCATTATATTACATTGTTGGTTTAAGTTGGTTTATTGGTGCTTCATGGTATACTTTGCTTGGTCTCGCTATGTAGTATTAATTGTTGAAGTGTCATAATTGTATAGATCTCACGTAGTTATGATTTGAGGTAGAAATGTTATGGAGGGTTTGAGCATAACCGTGAAATATTTATTCATATTTTGTGATTGGTACGGATATGGTGGAATTAGGTTGCATGCCGTAACCGGAAAAATAAGGGTGAAATATGATTGACTGGTGGGATCGGAATTGTGCACCGTAACAAGGAGTAATAAGGTTGGACAGGTGGGGTCAGGTTTGTATGCGGCGAAATTGGAGGGTTCAATTTCCCATCATTATGTCACCTCGTAAGCACATCTTGAAGGCTCAAGACTACGGCCGAGCTTCCTCCCTCGAGGGTCATCGATGCTCGACCTCGGGGCAGTACAGACCGACGGATATAGTAAAAGTGGGGAGTTTTCAAGGCACGTGACTAGAGCTGACAAAGCCTAATGGATTAGTCTAAAAATGAATCAAGGCATTAAAAGGCTATAATAGCACATATCTTTGTAATTAATGCAATTGTACTATGTTGGGATTTTCCCTTGTATATAAAGAGGACCTTATTATTTTGTAAATATTTGTTGCTCAATACTAAATACACAAGAACATTCTCTCTGCTCTCTGATATACATTTCCTTGATATCGTTGCTTATATTCATTGTGTTCTATTTATTGTTCTTCATTTATTGCTTATTATTAGCCATAAATAGCCGTCATTGATTTTATCGTAACTGTTAGTCACCCGTCGACCACCCTCGATCGCTCCAAGACAGCCACCCGACTCGACCTCGAGGCCCTATAAACGACAGCTCGAGACCCTCGATCCCCAGCTATCTGGTTCGATTGTCGCATCGTTTTAAGCTATATTCTTGCCTTCTAATCTTTTTTCTTAGCATCTATTGCTCAAAAAACTAGCACAAAAATAGATCACGTATTTTTAGAACAACATAATCAAATTTAATTGTTATTACCATTTTCACGGTAAATAGTATGGCGCCTACCGTGGGGCTAAAATGATAGAGATTACTTTCTTGCTAGTTTTACTACACAGCGCAAGTTATCTTTCACACTTTTTCTTGCCCAAGATATTTGATTTCAGGTCAAGATGTCTGACTCAGTGAACAACAATCTTGAAAACCATGGAGAGAATGGTGTGGATGTTCCATGTGTTGGTGTACCACCACAAAATCCTGAAAACGCACCAGAACCAATTCCCGTGGAGGCGGTCTCACGTGATGCCCAATACGTCGATGTAAGCTCTCACACTAACAGAAGCATGCACCAAGGAGACCAAGAAGAAGTGCAAAAAACCCCAACTAAGGAAGAACGGGAGATTAGCCTTCACGTTATTTTTAAAATGTTGCAGGCACAACAGCTAGATATTGCTCAGCTGCAAAGTCACCAGAAAACTCCTAGCACGGTAGCACCGGGGACGGCTCCCCCGACCGGGCAGTACTATAGAGATCAAGCAATAACAGATCGGCAGGCAACCCCGCCATCATAAATATGCTCAATGACCTCACAAAAACGTTCGAGTTAGACAAGAAAAAGATAAAAGCCAACGACTGTAGACATGTGATTTTTTACCCTTCCCAAGATTTTTAATATTTTAGCATGTAAATATTTAGTTTAGGACTAATATCTTTATTTCAACTAATTTTGATTCTTTTACTTTATTTCATCACAAAAAATAAAAAATACAAAAAATATATTAGTTCACGTATCTTTCATAAATTTAAATAAATAAATACAAAAATAGTACCTCATTTTTATCTTTATATAATCTTGAAAAAATTTAAAAAAAAATATAATAATTTCATAGTTTAGTTTAATTAATTAAAATTAGTTTTTGCATTGTGTAGTATTTTTATCTTTTATTAAATAGAGTTAACTATAGTGTTAGACCACAATTTTAGGAGTTTTAGAGCCCAATTTTTTGCCCAATTCAAATTAGCCCATAAGTCCAATACCCAATACCTATCAAGCTAACCCTAGGAACCCTCTAGACTCTTCTTGGGAACAAAAATAAATAAAAAGACCCTAAGGACCTAAAGCAAAAACAAAAAATAAAAATACACAATATATACATCCAAACCTAATCTGCCAAAGGAGAGCAAAAAAATACACTCTAGACCCTAGACCTTTCCCACC
>MU749477.1:56728-68906 GCA_026770625.1 Nicotiana glauca | reverse complement strand
ATGGGAATTCTGTCAATAAACCAGTCGACTACCAAGCTCACCGGAAATCCAGCGAAACCTTCCAGTTCCTCTCAATTTTGACGCTGAACACACACACAAGAACGTAACAACCAAGCACACGACCCCACCCATCTTTCACAATAACCAGTAGCTAAATCATAAATAACCCCACCATATCGACTCATTTGTTTCAACAACAACAGCCGCCGATCTCTCTTTTGTTTGAAAAGAAAATCAATCCTGGTTCTGTCCGTTTTAGAGTCTGCCGGCATCGATTTGAGATGATACTAGTTTCAAAGTCACCGCCCGTCGAGTCGCTAGTTCGAGGCTCTTTCCGAGTTTTCTTCTGGTTTGTTTGGTTCTGCTTGGTTTCGTTTTGTTCTGGGAGAGCGATTATTGAGCTGTATCCATTTCATGAAGAAGCTTGTCTTCTCAGTTTATTGACAGAATTCCCATATGAAAGGTTCATTTCCTTCCATCTATTGTTGTTCTTAGATAATTGCTTCTGTTGGTCTATTTTTGTTTATATATTTCATTATTTGACTTTGTTTGTTTGATTCATATGCGTTCTTTGCTGAATTAGTGTATCATTGAAACTTTTAGTTGAAACAGCTATGCTGAATTGAAATTTTCTCCATGTGCATCAGGTTGTATCATGCTATGCTAGATTCATTGGGCTATGGGTTTTGAAACTTTGAATTGAAACAGACTTCTGGGTTTTGCTTATTGAGCCACGATGTGATAACGTGATATTAGCTACTGTGTTTTTTTGGGAAGTTTTATACCCTATAAAAAACTTTAGTACCCTATTTATTTTAAATAAATACCATTTTAAAATATTACATCCTATAAATACCTTTTATCCTTTATAGCAAAAAATCTAAATATAATTACATCCTACAATTAATGCTCCATATATGCTAAATATTATTTTTCTCTCTCCCTTTTTTGTATTTTCTCTCACATAATTAACGCGTATTTGCAAACCCCAATACAATCTCTCTCTGTTTGCATACAACCAGACTCTCTTCTCCCACAAACCCTAATTTCTTAACAAGCCATTTTACCCTATTTTTGGACAAAATACGTTAATGGCTTCTTCTATTTCTTTTCCTAAAGAACCAAAAGAACAGCAGAAAGAAGAAAACAAGCAGCAATCTTTTGGTCTCGTGGCTGCTCCTACTTATGTACCAATTGAAGGAGTGTTCATGTCGAAGACGCAGTGGGCTAACAAACCCATATGTTGCGGATAGCAGCGGCTGCAATTTCTTGCACCTGAACTTTCAAGGCTGGGGTTTTTGTAGATGTGTTAGGGGGGCTGAACAGCCGGAATTAATGGTTGGCCGCCGGCCAGCGAAGCCATAGGGTTGTTTCTCCCACTAGATCGCCCAAATCGCGTATTTGTATTCAGTTGTATTCGAATGTATTCTTCAGCTGTATTCACTTGTATTCAGGTTTAATTAGTTGTATTTAACTATTTTATTTCAGCAGTAGTTAGTTGTATTCAAGTGTTTTATACAACTGTATTCAGTTATATTCAGTTGTAGTTAGTTATATTCAACTATTTTATTCAGCAGAAGTTAGTTGTATTTTGTTGCATTCAAGAGTTTATTCAGCTGTATTCAGTTGTATTTTTGTTGTATTCAAGTGTTTTATTCAGATGAATTAAGGTGTATTTTGTTGTATTCAACTGTATTATTCATATGTATTTCTCTTTATTCAGCTATAATCTTTATTATGTATCTTTCAAATACAGATTAATGAGGGATTGTTTTAGTTCGTTGAGTTAAATTAGGAGAATATCATGTGATTTTATTTCCTTCCATTTTTAACGCAGATACGTTACTGTATTTAATGTTAATGTCGCTTGAATGCAACTAAATACATGTCAAACTTAGCTGGAATTCCAGATGTTACGCCTATGTTTTTGGTTGAATTAATGAATACAATAGCTTAAATACATGAAATACATTGTATAAAAATATAAAAGGTATCTATAACACGTAATATAGCAAAGGGTACCTATAAATGGCTAATTAGACAAAAAAGATGGTGTTTTATGAAAAATTCTTTTTTTTTTGTAGTAATCAAAAGAGCCTTTGTATTTTGGGCATTGGGAATTCGGTTTGGTCAAGACCTGCGAAATGGGAATTGAGTTTAAGTTTAATTACTATCGAACTGTTTTATCTAAATGGGCAAAAAAAAATTCTTGTTTGGCCCCACTAAATAGCCATTTCTTTACAAATTAATAGACGTCAAATGATTCACAAATAATCTCAAAGTTATCCTAGAATATTAACTTACGGATATTCGTAAAAAATGCTTTAGGTGTGGTTTAATATACCACCGTAATTGTGTACACATTCGCGTGACATAATTAACATTTTGAAAATAAAATCGGAGTATGCGTTCGCGCAACTTTGACTAAACCTTCTTAATAATAAAATTGGTTTAAATAGACTGCTAAATTCAATTTAGTCCGAGGTGTGACATCCAATATTTAATTATTCATGGCCCTCATATTAATAACCTAGATATAAAAATGACAAATGTTCGTAGTTTGCTTTAGGCGCGTTTAATATACTATTGTAATTGTGAACATGTTTGTGTGACATGATTACGATTTCTAAAAAATAAAATCGGAGTATGCATTCGTGCAACTTGGGCCAAAGTTTCTTAATAATAATAAAGAGTGCCAAACAAATGGGTACACCTACGCGTGACCCGTTTTAAGATCATTTTCTTAATTTAAAAGCGGTGAAAGGTAAACGCATATAGGTTCTAAAATCAGTAATTAGACAATATAATAAGCCAAGTATGATCAAAGCGATCGTGCTAGAACCACATAACTCGAGAATGCCTAACACCATCTCCCGGATTAACAGAATTTCTTACCCGGATTTCTATGTTCGCAGACCGTAAATAAGAGTCAAATTTTTTTGATTCGAGATTTTAAACCGGTGACTTGGGACACCATAATTATCCCAAGTGGCGACTCTAAATTTTAAATAAATAATCTCGTTTTCATTGTCACTTTAATTGGGAAAAAACTCCTTTATACCCTTCCGGGGGTAGTAAAAAGGAGGTGTGACAGCTCTGACAACTCTGTTGGGGACAAGAACCCAGAATCTCTGGTTCAGGGTTCAAGAATTCGAGCTTGTTAATGTGATTTTTACTTGGCTTTAATAATTGTTGATATTACTGTATTTTGTGAATCTTTTGTGCTAAATGCTATCTGTTTACCGCTTTAATATTATTTGAATTGTATATAATTGTCTTCTTACACCACCCCTCTGAGTCTTCTGAAAATAGTGCATACGTTCGCGTGGCCCGCTTTTTTTGTAGAAATGATACCAAATAGAACGAGGCTGGGCCAGCAACAAGACCGGGTAGACTTTAGTGCTCTCGGTACGTTGCCCCCTCTTCGGCCCCAGTTGTCCGCTCGGATAAGCCAGGTCTAGAACACAACCCAAGGATTTAAACCTATAAAAACACAGCCTCATACCGGATCCCTGGTAGGAACGTTTGTTTGCATCATGTAGGGGACTCAACACACGGGTTGGATCCGTCTAGGACAGGTGTACCCAAAATAACAAACCATCTTGATGCATCATATGTGCTATATGTTGCATTTCTTCAAGGGTAAAAGGGTCATTTTGCGGACCAATGAT
Organism: Nicotiana glauca; assembly: GCA_026770625.1. Taxonomy (NCBI): domain Eukaryota; kingdom Viridiplantae; phylum Streptophyta; class Magnoliopsida; order Solanales; family Solanaceae; genus Nicotiana; species Nicotiana glauca. Next base: position 65,235 of record MU749477.1, on the reverse strand, counting down.
AGTTGAGGGTAAACGAAAAAAGGAAAAGAAAAAAAAAGGGTGAAGTGTGAAAATAAAGCAAGTAGGGCCCAGTTATGTTTTCTGTCACATTTTTGTTAAGAAAAAAAACATGAAAAATTCAAAAAAAAAAAAGGATTTTGCACCTTTTTCATCATTTTTCCGAAAATCAAAAAAAAAGGGAAAAGAAAATCCAAAAAGAGTTTATATGTTTCATCATTTTTTCAAAAAAGAGATAAAAAATATATTTTCTCTAAATAAGTTAGTTTTTTAATTCTCGACCGCATCCAATCTGCCCAAACTATGCATACCTAATTCTCGTCATTCGGGGCGGGATACGTAGCCAACTCACATAGGGTCTAATTTTCCTAGTGAGTCTTAGGTTCTTGGCTTCGCGAGGACTTAGACAAATCTTACATTTTTACCACTTTTAGCCACATAGGTTAATTTTAAAAAAAAATAATCACAATCATGTCTTGCTTGTGTCCAACAGGAAGGGTCATTGTCTCACCTAGCGTTTTAGATCTTTAACTTTATTTGGTTTTAATTTTCTCATGCAGGAGTGGATCTACTTACTGGAGTTTGGGCATGACAGACGCCTTAGGACCATCCAGTCAAGATCGCCCATTCAGGATTTACTTTAGGAATTTTTTTTATTTTTTGAGTATATTTTTTTATGTCGACTTTTACTTTCTAGTTTTGTACAGTAATGTCAAGTTTTTTATTATTGTACTTTCTAATTTGTATTTGAAAAAGTGTGGTGTAACTCAAAAATTCAAAAAAAAAAAAAAAAAAAAGATTTGGCGTTTTATATTTCTGTTGGAAATTCTCTTTAGAATACTAATTCTAGAAATGAAAAATATTTTTTGAGGTGGCTTTTCCTTTAGGAAATTAATATCTAGAACTCAAAATAAAATTATTTTTATATTTCCTTTAGTATATTAAGACTAAAAATTAAAAAAAAAAAGAATTTTTTTAGTACCTCTTTAAAAGTTTTCTTTTAAGATATTAATTCCAAAAATTCAAAAAGATTTTCTTTTGAGGTTCTTCTTTGAGAAAGTAATGGAAAAAAAATCTTTTATTTTCACTAAAACTTTAGGATATTGTAGATAGAAGAAAAACACATACTTTATCGTTTGTTTATCTTTAAAGTTTCCTTCTTACGTAATCAAAAACTGAAATCCAAAATAGTTTTTATCTTGGTTTATTGTTTAGATTTCTTTCCTAAAAAAAGGAAAAAAAAAATTTCTTGTAGGGTTTTTTTTCCTTAATAATTTCTCATAGAGTGTTTGTTTCAAAAAAAAAGTATATGCCCGTTAAGCTTGAGTTTAGCATAGGATATAAAACATTAAGTCTAGAAAATTAAAAAAAGGGCTTTGCTTCTTTTATTTCTCTTTTCTCATTAGAGTGGTCATCAAGGTAAAAAGAAAAAAAAAAGAAATAGAAAAAGAGAATGTTAGTTTGTTTACTTTATTCTCGATCTTCCCGAACTATCCAAAGATCTTATTCATGCGGCGTCATGATACGTAGGCAACCTACACAGGGTTCGATCTAATCATTTTTTTTATTTAAAAAGGAAAAAAAATCAAAAACACAAAAAAAAAATGAAAAAAAGAGATGAATTTATGGGATATGAGAAATGAGAGGAAAGAAAAGAGTGATAATTAGAAAAGAAAATCGGAAGGAAAATAAGCAAGCAAGTGCTGAAAAATCAAAGAAAAGAGAGGATTGAAATGAACAGATTGGGATGATGCCAACTGACCTTTGTACCCTCGAAGTCATTTTAGAACCGATAACTATGGCTAGGTGCATTGCACGTAAAGTGAGATTATCTTATGTTAAATGTCCTAATGCTAATGTGATGACCTTATTTTGTTATCTTCATAGCAGAAGGGTGATTGGTTTGTGGTTCTTAAAGTGGTAACTCATCTATACAACATAAAGTCAAAAGGCAATGGCAGACAACAATAGAATTAAGTTAGTTGATACTGGTGCCCAAAAGCAATTGGTTGAACAGGGAAATGGGTTGGTTGAAGAGGTAAGGTTGTTAATACAACACATGGCAAACATGCATCAGGCTTGGATGACTGGGAAGGCACCACTCCCCCTGCCACCTAGCTTTTTAGATGCTACCCTTACCCAAACTCCGGTCATAGTGCTAGATGATCCCATATATTCTCCAGATCCACCGGCTTATCACAGCAAGCAATTACCTTTCCCCAAAATTTCCCTCCTGTTATATCCACTATCCCCAACAATGAATACCCACTCAAAGCTCATGATGCCCAATATTACCCCGCAGAGGTTTCCCACAAGGTTCCTGACTCATACAAGCGGAGTCCTCGGGATGAGCCTTATGCTGAAAATGAAAAGGTCATAGGAAAAGAAGGGCGAGATGAGATATCTAGGAACCTAAAAAGCATAGAACAGTCCTTAAAGAATATGCAACGGATGGGAGACCAGGTTAACATGTCTTACAAAGAATTGTGTATGTTCCCTGACGTTCGCCTGCCCGTGGGGTTGAAAGTTCCAAAGTTTAATTTGTATGATGGGCATGGAGATCTTGAAGCCCATCTGAGGGGCTATTGCAATGAAATGAGAAGTGTTGGCGGGAAAGATGAGTTGCTGATGGCGTATTTCAGTGAGAGCCTAACTGGGGCAGCTTTGGAATGGCATATCATCAAGATGTCGGTAAGTGCCATACATGGGATGACATGGATCGAGATTTTGTGCGACACTTTCAGTGCAATATAGACATTGTCCCAAACCGCTCCTCCTTGTCTCAGATGGAAAAGACACCCAAGGAAAGTTTTAGGGAATATTGGTTCAAATGGAACGAACAAGTTGCTCGGGACAGTCCTCTCATTGATAGAAAAGATGTTGTCGGGCCTCGCCAATGACAGGATCTAGTGGGCATTCCTGCTAAATGCTTTTAGCCTCAAATTCGACCCCATGAACATCCCTAAACTCCACATAATCCATCCCAGTCTTATCCTCAGAACAACGTCCGACCATTTGTCCAAGCACTGGGTCACTCTAAAAGGCAAACACGAGCACTGCAAAAGCTTCACCAGCCTCCACAAAATTTTCAAGTGCCCTATAACCCACATTCAAGTCAAGGGCGCAGAAGGAAAAAAGGCTGAAAGATAATTTTACACCAATAGGAGGGTCCTATACAAGCTTGTTTGAGAGATTAAAGCATTGCGACATTATTACACCTATTCCTCTAAATTATATACACTCACGTACGAGAAGCTTTGGCCCTGCTAAAAGGCCTGCATACCATTCCGATGCCCAGGGAAACAATGTTGAAGATTGTCGTGCTTTGAAAAAGGAAATAGAAAGAATGATTCAGGAAGCAATAATTGTGGTTCAAGTCAGTAATACCCCAAGTGTCACACATAATCCTCTACAGTTACATGATAACGCACAGATTGTTGGGATGGTTTGCAATGACGGAGGGTTGGTCAAAGCAGTCAATGAGCCACTTGGTGAAGACAATGTGATTGAAGTTGGTAAAGGTTCTAGTAATGTTGATGCGGAACTCAGTGGCTAAGATGTCGTGCTTGGTAATTCAAAAGACGTTCCATCTCTTGGCTAGCCGGGAAGGAGTCTTGGTGGTTTATTTTGGTGTCATTTCTCCGGGTTATTTTCAGGGTTGCGACCCGGATATTGTCTTGTGATTCAAACTCTTCTATCCTTTTATTTTGCCTAGTTTCTTTAGTCGTAATAACTCATTTAGTATTATCTAGGTTTGTTCCAGGGTTGTACCCTAATTTATTTTGCTTGTCTTGTTGTCCAAACCCTTTCACCGTCTATCTACTACAATTTCCTATTTTTTGTATTTCTAGTCAGTGTTTGTTTAGTTCTCTTTTCCTTTTGTAGTTTTTTTTTCCTGCTGACTCTAGTGACATGACATACATGCATAATTCTAGGCCTGGTTTTAAAAGTTAGCCTAATAATGGAGCAATAAAATAATTTTGAAGATGATAGGGACATTTGTAAGAAGTAAGTCAAGACATTTTGAGATCATTTGAAGCCTGAACCATATGAAATTGGGGCAGATAATTTGAAAAGTTAATAGGGTGACAAGAATTCGTTAAGGGAGAGTGCATCCCGGACGATTGAAGCAAGCAACTTTGATTTCAAGTGCATCTCAATTGATAGGATAAAGTCAAAGAATTTTTCTCCGAATTGACGGAGGATATCCATTATCAAGAGGTAATCACCCAATGAGGGTTCTGTACTTGACAAGGCACTAAAGAAAAGAGGAAAACATATCGGTAATATCAATGGCAAAGCCGCAAAAGAATTATTGTGCATGATCTTCAATTTTTATTTCAAGATGCATGTGTTGTACTTGGCATTTTCAGGGATTGGGAGGCCCTCCTTCAGCTACCCAAACACTTATACCATTCGATAACCTTTTGAGCATGTACTGATTTCTTTGGCCTCCCCTCTTTTGGAATCAAGTTAGAGTCATATGGGAAAAAAAGAGTTCATATCCCCATAGGTTTATTTTAGAAAGTTCATTCCAAAAGGAAAATTCAAAAAACAAATAGAGATAAAAAAAAGGAAAAAGAAAAAAGAGGAAAGAAAAAAAAGGAAAAGAAAGAAAAAGGCAAATAGTAACAAAAAGTAGTTATGTGAACTACGTTTGACCTGATTCTTGTCACCACAAGATACGTAGGCAGCCTTATGGTTCGGTCATACCAAATAAAATATTTCATAATCCCACGAAGTCGAGAGTGGGGCAGTATTTCTTAGTAACTCCATCAAAAGAAAACAAAAGAAAAGAAAAAGAATCAAATTCCCTTGTTTTAGAAATTGGGGTAAAGTTTTTAGAATGGATTCCAAATGTTGTAAATAAATTAACCTTGTTGTCTTACTTATTTTGAGTCTTTATGATATCCTTTGTTTCTACCCCTGTCCAAAAGCCACATCGCGGTCCAACGAAGACCTCCTAGATAATCTTTGAGAGTGCCAAGCTAGACATGCCAGGAGCATTTGATGTTTTACTATGGGTAATGCCTTGTCATCTGCAGAATCGGAGGAAATAAGAAGAGAAGAATAAAATGAGAGAGTCTTATTGGTGAAAACCTTCACATGCACCATAAGGCGATGGTGAGTTAAGGAAAAGAACAAAATGAGAGAGGCTTGATGGTGAAAACCCTTCGGGCACTACAAGTCGAATAAGGATCGTGAATCATATTGGATAATCGGGGCATTGAAGTGCAGTTTCACGGTTTAGGGGTATAACAAGAGTTGAACATCAGACTTGCTTGATAGATTAGGCCACTTAATCCAAAGATGCATGTCATGGCCATTAGAGTTGGTATCCACATCTGATAGATTTCTACTTTGTAGGTTTCTTGTTAGGAATCATCTCTTTCCATTGTCCTTTACTCTGTTAATTTTGTCTTGTTAACTTCCTCTTCCTAAGTCTGTTTGGTCAAAACAAGTGAGAAATGACTTCAAAATTTGCTACCAGCTTTCCAATTCCACAAAACGGGATTTGGCTAGCACATCAAAGTGGCATAAGTCAGAAAAGCACAGCGTGCGCACTAAGTTGGTAATAATCAACATGCTTTGGGATTCATATGAAATACAAAGGTTTGGTATATATCAATTCATGAACAATGCAACATATATAGTATGTTGGGTGAACGGATCAAAGGTATTCTCTGTGATAAGCTTGACAGGGAAAGTGGTTAACCAATGACAAGCAAGGTCTTCCAAGCGGAAATCAAAGTTATCATGGCAAGTGAAGAAGCAACAGACCTCAAGGCCAAGGCCAGTGGGTTAAGTTAGGAAAGAATAGCATGCGCACTGAATGGGAGGCAATTGGTGTGCTTTGTGATTCACGTGAAACGCAAAGGTTCGGTATATGTCAATGCATGAACTCAATGCAACAGATGAATGGTATTGGGTTTGAACGGATCAGAGGTATTTTCTGTTATGAGGGTGGCAGATAAAGTGGTCAGTCAATAAACAAGCAAGGTCTTTCAAGTTGAAATCAAAGTTATCATGGGAAGTAGAGGAGCATCAAGGCCACAAACCAACCACCATATTTAAACTCACAAGTTTTCTTTGTTTGAAACAGGGATGAAGACTATGTCCAAATCAAAGCTGTGAAGCTTGAATTTTTTTCAAATGTCGTGCCCAAATTTTGTCAGCACAAAGGCTGTTTGAGAAGGGGAAAGAAAATTGGTTCGATCCTCAAGAAAAAGCATGGTTGAGAGCGCAAAGAATTTTGTTCATTCTGTAGAGATCCTCCAGGAAGAAAGCACGGCTCAGATTCTTGGCTTTTCGGTCCCCTCTGGGATAATGGATTAATTTAAAGTTCTCAAGACCCTCCTGGATAATGGATCTAGTTTTAAGTTTTTAATCCCTTCATAGATAATAAAATTTAGCGTAAGTTTTACCTTTAAGAAATAGAATTTAGCCTTGAAGTTGTCACTTTTAAGATGAGATTTAATTTTAAATTTTCAAGACCCTCCTGGATAATGGGATTTAGCTTTTAAATTCTTAGAGCTTTTGGGTACCATGTTTCGATTAACACTCACAGATGTTCCCGATATCAAACTGGAGCAGAAAAAAATTTTGTTTTGTCTATTTTGTTGTTATCATGTTCAAAGGCAGCAGTTTCGGAGGAGTCAGTTCAAATGTTGGAAAGCAGGAGCCCACCTAGAGAACAAAGGGAAAACAGTTCAAGTGTTGGAAATCAGGCCCCCACCTGGAGAACAAAGGGAAAGTAGCAATGTTCAAAAGAGTTCAGCAATCAGAAGCCCACCTGAAGAACAAAGGGAAGCGGTTCAAGTTTTGAGGAAAAGCAGTGCAATTCTTTGAAATCAGGCGCCCACCTGGAGAACAAAGGGAAAGCAGCAATGTTAAAAGGAGTCCAGCAATCAGGAGCCTACCTGAAGAACTAAGGGAAGCAATTCAAGTTTCGAGGAACAGCAGTGCAAGTGTTGGAAATCAGGCGCCCACCTGGAGAACAAAGGGAAAGCAGCAAGTTCAAAGGAGTTCAGCAATCAGGAGCCCACCTGAAGAATAAAGGGAAGAAGTTCAAGTTCGAGGAGAAACAGTTCAAGTGATGGAAATCAGGATCCCGCCTGGAGAACAAAGGGAAACAGTTCAAGTCTCAAGGAAAAACAGTGCAAATATTGGTAATCAGGAGCCCACCTAGAGAACAAAGGGAAAGCAACAATGATCAAAGGAAGACAGTTCGAATATTGGTAATCAGGCGCCTACCTGGAGATAAGGGAATTCACTTCAGAATGCAATTCAAGTCAGCAACAAAAGAAGCTCGCGGCAAGAATGCGGGTCAACTGTCCGAGGTGATCAACAGAAGTTAGTCACAATCCAGAATTAAAAAAAAAAAAGCGAATCCAAAATGCAGAAGTAGAGAAAGATGTAAACTACTCAAGACATGGTTGAGGTCATAAGCACTGCATGTTCGGTCTTGACCCGAAAAGCTGAAGAAGAATGAACTAGCACCTGCAACTAGCAAGCGTCAAGGTTCAAATCCAAAGTTTGCATGAAGAACCGTTCAAGAATCAACATCAAGCTTCAGAAGACTTATAGATAGGAATCTTGTAACTCATAGTTGACAGGCTTAGCTAGTCTTTTTCATTTTGTGATTTTTGATGTAATAACAGGACCGCGGACCGGAACCTCGACGGAACGGAACCTCGACCGACTCTCCATCTCGGTATACTCAATCATCTCACTCACCTCTGAACAACACGTGGCCTGATTCCTTTATAGCCAAGGATATGTGGGCAGCTCAGATACCAGGGCTCGGTCATATTCCCATTTTTCTTAGTTTTAGTCTCTCCAAATAAGGGTCGGGTCTAAAAACATGTCCAGTCATTCTTTGTCTGAAAATACTTCGTGTTTCCAGTCAAAGAGGGGCATCTGTAGACATGTGATTTTTGACCCTCCCCAAGATTTTTTACATTTTAGCATGTATATATTTAGTTTAGGCCTAATATCTTTATTTCAACTAATTTTGACACTTTCACTTTATTTCGTCACAAAAAATAAAAATTACAAAAAATATTTTAGTTCACGTATCTTTCATAAATTTAAATAAATAAATACAAAAATATTACCTTATTTTTATCTTTATATAATCTTGAAAAAATATATAATAATTTCATAGTTTAGTTTAATTAATTAAAATTAGTTTTTGCATTGTGTATTATTTTTATCTTTTATTAAATGGAGTTAACTAAGGTGTTAGACCATAATTTTAGGAGTTTTAGAGCCCAATATATGGCCCAATTCAGATTAGCCCATTAAGTCCAATACCTAATACCCATCATACTAACCCTAGGGACCCTTCTACACTCTTCTTGGGAACAAAATAAATAAAAAGACCCTAAGGACCTAAGAGCAAAACAAAAAATAAAAATACACAATATGTACATCCTAGACCTAATCAGCTAAAGGAGAGCAAAAAATACACTCTAGACCTTAGACCTTTTCCGCCGCAGAACACAAAA
>MU749477.1:41989-56539 GCA_026770625.1 Nicotiana glauca | reverse complement strand
CCCCCCCCCTCCCGGTTCGTCTTCTTCAACAGTAGCGACTTAGCCAAAACTTGCCGGAGAAATAGCCAACGCCCACCCCTCATCTCCCTGAAACCAGTCGACTACCAAGCTCACCGGAAATCCGGTGAAACCTTCCAGTTCATCTCAATTCTCACACAAGAACGCAACAACCAAACACACGACCACACCCCATATTTCACAATAACCAACAGCTAAAGCACAAATAACCCCACCCTATCGGCTCATCTATTTCAACAACAACAACCGCCGATCTCTCTTTTGTTTTGAAAAGAAAATCAGTCTTGGTTCTGTCGGTTTTCGAGTCTGCCGGCATCGATTTGAGGTGATACTAGTTTCCAAGTCACCGCCGGTCGAGTCGCTAGTTCAAGGCTCTGTTCGAGTTTCCTGCTGGTTCGTTTGGTTCTGCTTGGTTTCATTTTGTTCTGGAAGAGCGATTATTGAGCTGTATCTACTTTATGAAGAAGTTTGTCTTCTTAGTTTATTGACAGAATTCCCATATGAAAGGTTCATTTACTTCAATCTATTGTTTGTCTTAGATAATTGCTTTTGTTGGTCTATTTTTGTTTGAATATTTCATTATTTGACTTTGTTTGTTTGATTCATATGCGTTGTTTGCTAAATTAGTGTATCATTGAAACTTTTAGTTGAAACAGCTATGCTGAATTGAAATTTTCTCCATGTGCGTCAGGTTGTGTCATGCTATGCTAGATTCATTGGGCTATGGGTTTTGAAACTTTGAATTGAAATAGACTTCTGGGTTTTGTTTATTGAGCCACGATGTGATAACGTGATATTTGCTACTGTGTTTTTTTTTTGTAGTAATCAAAGCAGCCTTTGTATTTTGGGCTCTGGGAATTCGGTTTGGTCAAGACCTGCGAAATGGAAATTGGGTTTAAGTTTAATTACTATCGAACTGTTTTATCTAAATGGGCCCAAAAAAAATTCTTGTTTGGCCCCACTAAATAGCCCTTTCTTTACAAATTAATAGACGTCAAATGATTCACAAATAATCTCAAAGTTAGCCTAGAATATTAACTTATGGATATACGTAAAAAATGCTTTAGGTGTGGTTTCATATACCACCGTGATTGTGTACACGTTCCCGTGACATAATTACGATTTTAAAAACAAAATCGGAGTATGCGTTTGTGCAACTTCAACTAAACCTTCTTAATAATAAAATTGGTTTAAATAGACCGCTAAATTAAATTTAGTCCGAGGTGTGCCATCCACAATTTAACTATTCATGGCCCTCATATTAATAACCTAGATATAAAAACGACAAATGCTCGTAGTTTGCTTTAGGCGCATTTAATATACTATTGTGATTGGGGACACGTTCGCGTGACATGATTACGATTTCTAAAAAACAAAACTGGAGTATGCGTTCGTTCGGCCAAACTTTCTTAATAATAATAAAGCGTTATAAATTGTGCACACGTTCACGTGACATGATTTTTGACGCGCCAAACAAATGGGTACACGTACGCGTGACCCGTTTCAAGATAATTTTCTTAATTTAAAAGCGGTGAAAGGTAAACGCACATAGGTTCTATAATCAGCAATTAGACAATTTAACAAGCCAAGTATGATCAAACCGACCGTGCTAGAACCACGGAACTCGAGAATGCCTAATACCTTCTCCCGAGTTAATAGAATTCTTTACTTGGATTTATGTGTTCGCAGACCATAAATAATAGTCTAATTTCCTCGATTCGGGATTTTGAACCAGTGACTTGGGACACCATAATTATCCCAAGTGGCAACTCTAAATTTTAAATAAATAATCCCGTTTTGATTTTCACTTTAATTGGAAAAAACTCCCTCATACCCTTCCAGGGTTAGTAAAAAGGAGGTGTGACAATGACAAGCAGGTAGAAACCTACAATTCCAGGGTCGATCAAATTCCGGGCGCACCCTCGGTTCTGAAATTGTAGATTCGAAGAAGTTTGTGCAAAAGTCGTTCCTGCACGAAGCGGTCCCAAAATCCATTCTAAGAAGTTTTGAATGCCCGAGTTTCCAAAGTACAACGGAACCTTGGACCCCAACGAGCACGTCACTGCCTACACTTGTGTGCAATGAAAGGCAACGACCTAAGGGACGATGAGATTGAGTCCGTCCTGCTGAAGAAGTTCGGGAAACACTCTCAAAAGGTGCCATGATGTGGTATCACAACCTAGCTCCTAACTCTATAGACTCATTTGCCATGCTGGCAGATTCCTTCATAAAAGTCCATGCCAGGGCCATCAAGGTGTCCACAAGGAAATCCAACGTCTTCAAATCAAGCAAAGGGAGAACGAGATGTTGCGAGAGTTCGTGTCTCGCTTTAAAAATGGAACTACCACCAGTCTCCGACGACTGGGAAGTGTAGGCCTTTACTCAAGGATTGAATGAACAAAGCTCGGTAGGTTCGAAGAAGCTGAAATAGAATCTGGTTGAATACCTGGTCGGACATTCACAATTGATATCAGTCAAAAATTAGGGTCGAGGACGACCAACTAGGAGCCCCCTCGGGCTTGGTATACCCAAGTAGGCTTCTAGCGAAGGATCCAAAGCCAAATAAAGAAAGGTACCAGCCATACACCGAAGACAGGAGAAATGCCCCGAGGCGCAACATACCCCGCAATGATCGAATGATGGATCGAGGAACGAACCCTCGGGGACTCATCAGTAGAGCCGGATTCGATAGGCATACAGGGCCAACGGAGGCAGCTTGCTTTTCGAACTACAACTTCAACATCGATGTATCAGACATCGTGTTCAACATCAGTAAAATCAGAGACGCCAGGTGGCCCAGCCATGTACAATCATATCCTTCACAAAGAAATTATAACTTAGTGTGCGAATTTTATAACACGCACGGCCATAGGACCAAGGATTTCCACCAACTCCGAGAAGAAGTAGCCAAACTACTCAGTAAAGGTCACCTCCAAGAATTCCTAAGCGATCGGGCCAAAAATCAGTTACGGGAAAGAGAGGTGGCAAAAAAAACAAAACAAATTAGACACAAAATGTCATCCACATGATCTTGGGAGGCATTGATGCCCCACATGAGCCCATGATGAGAAGAACAAAAATCTCCATCACCATAGAAAAGCGAACTCGGGGTTACATACCTGAGGATGCTCTCACGTTCAGCAATGAGGACATTGAGATCTTGTCTCAGCCTCACAACGACGCACTAGTAATCTCTTTCCTTGTAAATACATTTCAAATTAAACGTGTACTTGTGGATCCAAGTAGCTCGGGCAACATTATCAGGACAAGGGTGATAGACCAGCTCGGACTGCTTGACCAATTGTACCCACCTCTTGAGGCCTCAACGAATTCAACATGGCAAGTGAAACAACGAAAGAGGAAATCACCCTTCCAGTCAACGTGGTCAGCACAACCCAAAATGCCAAATTCCATGTCATCGAAGGAGTCATGAGGTACAACGACTTGCTTGGAAGTCCATGGATACAATGCATGAGAGCAGTACCATCCACCCTCCATCAAATGATGAAATTCCCGACAAAAGATGGGATTAAAATCGTCTATAGGGAACAGCATGCGGCAAGAGAAATGTTCGCAGTGCACGATGTAACGTCGACACCAGCACCTCCACCCTCTAAGGAGCTGAAGGATAAACAAATAGTGAAATAGCGACCACAGGGCATATTCTCGGCTGTATCCGAATGAACCAACAAAGGACCATATCGCATCCTTCGAGCGAATAACTAAAGACCTATCGAGGCTCAAAACGCCATCACCACTAAGGTACGACCGTCTCCCTTTCAACTTACACTTCGTACTAACCTTTATGCAGGTGCCCGATCGAGACAGTCGAAATGCTAACCCAGCTCAAAGATCTTAAGGTTTTAAAGAATCTGTTGCACTCTTTTCCTTCGACCGAGTTTTTATCCCAAAAAGGGTTTTACCGGAAAGGTTTTTAATGACGCGACATCCACATGCTACCTAAAGAAGACTCAACAAGTATTCAAGGATTCTTTTTCATTCAACCTCGAATACTGGGGGGCATCCCCCCAGAAGGCCACCTACTCGGAGAAGCCAAGATACGCCGAATAAGGCCCCGATAGGAAAATGATGTACTAGGCCAAATGGTCAAACGAACCATGTCCGTATAGAATAGACAGGACCCTGACAGCGAAAACATATATACTTGTACCAAGTAATCGAATAATATTTTCCATCAAAGCATTTCACGCTTCAAAAGAAACTCGGTATTTTTTGCAAAAGCGGCTCCTCTGTTAAAAACATCCCGAACACTCCGGGACTGGCGTCAACAACTCAAAACAATGTGACCACCAGGTCGGAGCTCCTAATTCGTAAGCCCTCAATGAGGCAACATCAAGATCACAAAGCAGCTCCAGAGCCAAAAATGTCTCAAACACTCGGGGACTAGCATAAAAAATTCAAAGCCACATGACCTCCGGGTCGAAAACTCCGGAATCGTAAAACCTCAATGAGGCAACCCCAAGTGTTCAAGTAATGTCTCCCAAGCCGAGAAATCCTTGATAACTCGGGGACTGCCATCAATCGCCATATCCATCAACTTATCAAAAATCTGAGGCCATAAGACCCCAAATGGGCAGCCCCAATCTCGTAAAACCAACATAAGGCAACAACAATATCTGTAAGACCTCAAGTAAGGCATGAACCACACTTGTACCAAGTGATAATATCTATAAGACCTCAAGCAAGGCATGAACCATACTTGTACCTAGTATCCAAATCTGTAAGACCTCAAAGGCATGTAAAAATTGTAAGACCTTACTAAAGGCATAAACCCGATCTCAAAGTTGAGGTTGTATATCGCACTTGTAAGACCCCTAAAAGGCATACCCTTGATATAGACACCAAAACTACTTCACTCGAGACTAAAAGGCTCCGGCCAAACACAAATGACTATGGTCACAAGGTTGTACTAGCCAAACTAACGCGACTCAGGAATGCCCGATCGTCACTACAAAATTACAGGCCTTCAGTTACTTCGAATCTACTTTGAAAATAACCATATAAACAGGCTATCCTCGACATAGGCAAAAGAGCTTCCACCATGTCAGCTCCAAATTACAAATTTTGAGATACTCAGCCTCTGAGCCAAACCTCCCGAGGTGATTGATCATTGCAACAAAATGACTCATAATCGAGGTTTTTATCAAACCGTCGAAGAGACAGGTAAACACAATCTCAAATATCCTTAATGAGGGAAAAATAAAGCCTACATAAAAGGTCGCATCGACCCAAAGCGTAAGAGCCATTGTCGCCAGATAAAATATCGCATCGACCCAAAGCGTAAGACCCATTGTCCCCAGCTCACATAAAAGGTCGCATCGACCCAAAGCATAAGAGCCATTGTCGCCAGCTCACATAAAAGGTTGCATCGACCCAAAGCATAAGACCCATTGTCGCCAGTCGTACCAGACCAACGCGTAAAAGCCTAAGGGCCAGCTTAAAATTCAAAAACTTGAGGGTCAAATGAGCTCGAGTCGATACCTGACTCAGAGATCAAACCCAAAATAGTTGACCAAACATGCCTACGAGCAAAAGTGTAAAAGCTCAAACGCCGGCTTATACTAAAAGGTCGCATCGGTCAAGCGCGTAAGAGCCTACAGGCCAGCCCAATAAACCTCAGAGCCATACTATAAATCTAAGGATTCCTTCTAACTCAAAAACCAGTTCATCTGGCTAAATTCAAGGTAGAAAGAAATGCAAAAGAAATAAAACCGCAAGTTTTCCTTTTATACACATATGCGAGAAAATACAAGCTCCATTTACAAACATACTTTGAAAGCACTATATACAGAATCAGAAAAGGAAATTTATGTCCCCCTTGGGGAATATGGCTCGCCTGCCTCATCTTTGCTATCCTTGGCATCAGACAGAAGTAACTGAGCACCGCATTCGTCCGCCCTCGCCCGCTTAACCTCTTCCGAGAGGTCAAAGCCCCTAGCACTGATCTCCTCAAGGGTTCCAGTCCTCATAGTCAAGAGTCCTTCTAAGCTCAGCTTGAGCATCGGCAGCGTTCTTCAAATAGACCACCACCATCTGGTCAGCCTTAGTTCGGCTCACTATGGCTTTAGCCCGGGCATCCACAGCCTCGGCCTTTACCTTCAAAAGCTCAGACTCGAGCTTCGTAATCATGTATGTTCGAACAGAGCTATTATTTCAAGCTAAGAAAAGTTGAACCTCAAAAGCGGAAGCTTTAGCCAGAGCACCCTTCTCTACTGAAGCCTGAACTTCCGCCCGAGCCTTCAACTCATCATACGCATGCTTGGCTCGGCTAACTTAGCTCCGAAGGTATTCCAGGTCCTCCGTCTTTTTATGTAACTGGAATAAACAAAAATATTAGCCTCAAGAGCTAGAAGAAGGAACTCACACTCATTTAGAACAAAAACAACCTGCTTCTTCAGGTAGATCTCATAATTCAAGCTCCTACTCGCCTCATACCGTAAGCACGGCAGCTCGACTTCCTTTTCGTCATAAAGAAGCCTAAGGGATTTCTCCCCCATCCAAATCTTTCCGCAAACCATCCTCACAAAGAAGCAACTTGAACTTACGCTTGTCAAAGGCCAGCAAAAGAAAACTCAATAAGGAAAGGAAGGCGCGAAACTCAAAGGCTTATGCCAAAACTCGCGGCTGAGCTTCCTCGAAGGTCGAATGCACATCTACTAGTCTAGCTCCCTCAGCCCCAGAAGAACAGATCCCAGTTGGGACACAGTCGCTCTGTGCATATGGTGTCGGACCTCGAGCATCCATCGAAGTACCTTAGAGCTCCATTTTCCCTATATATTTTAATATACAAAATACTTTCAAAATAGCATATGCATACATATATAAGTATTTATTATTTTTCTTAATTTTTAAAAATTTTTTAATCAATCTATTGCCCTATTTTATCCATAAAAATTCAATAATAATTACCAAAATTATTACTTTTGATGATTCATTTATTGGATTATCATAATTATGCCAAAATATAATGAAGATAATTTTTGCATATTTTTATAAATTCATTTAGTATTTTTAATGTTAAATTGTATATAATTACAATATTAACCTCTTCTAAGATTTAACTGTGTTTATATTTATAAAAATTAAGAACAGTATTTTAAATTGATAATTATAAATTATAAATCATTTTTTTGCTTTTAATTTGTTTTCGGAAATTAATTTGCTATTGTTTATAAAATAAATAAGGGAAAAGGGACTATTTAAAATCTAGCCCCAATTGCATTTCAATTACAACATGAATTGTACACCCAATTTAAACCCAATTTTACCCCAACCCAATTTCCATTCAAACCGACCCATGACCCTTTTAAATGACCAGTCTGAATTGCCATTTAATCTCAGTCGTTGATCGCTTAGATCAACGACTCACATTAAACCTTGCCTTAATTAATTCTAAACTACCCCCTAACCCTAATCATTTTCTATACGTCACCGCCCTAAAATCCTTTCTTCTCCGAAAACACTCTAAACCTAACCCCAATTTTCAAAGGTCGACCTCCCATCTCCGGCCATCTCCGGTGACCTCTCATCGTCTCTTAAGCCTTCAATGGATTCTCTCGTGCTATGCTTGTCTTCTCTAAGGTCTTCAAGGGCCTGGGACCATGCAGACATGCATCTAGGGTTCATCTCCTGCCTATTCTTGGCTATTCCAGTGTGGTTGCAAGCGGAATCATTCTATATTTGACACAATCTTTGAGTTTCTAGACAGGTTTCTTTGTCTCATTATGGGTTCTTCCGAAACCCTAATTTCTTTTATATACCTCCTAGATATGTACAGATCTAGGACGGTTTGAGTTTGTTTCTTGAATGTTTTACACTGTCCTTAAGGTTTTTTACAAGAATCATATGGTTTCAAGTGTTTTTCATCTTCTTCTAAAACTAGGGTTTTCGGAACTTTTTTTAAAACCTTGTTTAACTGATACTTCGTGTTTTAACATATATTTCTTGCATATCTTGACTGATTCTATGAGTTTGCTACATCTTTAACTCATCTATGTTGAAAGCCCTAATTTTTAGAGGGTTCTTTGTTTGGTTTTGTGTATCTGCATGACTGGCCGGTTCTCGTTTATGAGCTTCTGTGATTTTTCGTGACTATCTTGCCTTGATATGTTTCTACTCAATTTCTTAGCCTAAACTTCCAATGATTCTATGTGCTTGTGTTCATCTTGACTGTTCAAAACTTGCCTCTTTTATATTGAATCAGTATTATTTGACTCTCATGTTTGCTAGAGTTGTATGTCGACTGTTAACCATCTATGTCTTACTTTATTTATATGCAAAATATTGACTCATCACTTTCTTTTTGATTGATTCCGATTTCCCTATTTCTTGGTCTAATTTGAACACTTTCCTTTAGACCTTCAATCCCTACTTTTCTACTTAATTTGATTGATTCCCTTACCTTGGTTGCATTGATACTTGATTCTTACTTACTATCTCCTTAATTGGAGCTTTTCTGAACCCTGCCATAATGGTTTACTCTATGCCTAATATATTCGAATTATTTCCTTGTCTACACTTTGATTTCTTTCCTTATTTGTTACTTATTCTTACCATTTGAATTGATTCCCTTAAATTAAGGGAGTACTTGTACTGTTTTTTGCTCTAATTGGTTCTTAGTTCCATAATTACTATACAATTGTGATTCTTGCCTTATTTTACATAGTTTCGAACTACTATATATACATACTCTCTCACAAACACAAACTCACGAACACTTTTAGCTCTGAACTCACACTTACACTCAAACACTCTCTCTTGCTTTACTACTACTTGTGTTACTGCCTGTTTAGCCAGCTGAAAGCCAAGGCTAATATTTTGCAGTCCTGCTACTTTTCTCTACTGCACTTTACTTCTTTGACCGGTATGTTCTCATTAAGTTTTCAGCATCAACAACAACATGTTTCTTTACTGTTTCTTTCCTCTTGTCTGTCTCCTGTTGTATTTAGCTGAGTTCCATCGTTAAGCATATTGCATTCTGCCTTTCCTTGTTCTGAATTAATGTATCTTTATCATAGTTTGTGCATCTTAAATCCCCACCCCCAATATGTTTGATAATTGTGGTTGGTATGGGGCATGGAAAGATTAAACATTATTGTCCATGACTCAAACTTGGTCCTTCTTTGACCATAACCTTCATGTTTCCTCTGTTTGTTATGTGTTTTCGTCGGCTCATAGGTAGCCAACATCTTTTATTGTTGTGCATGCCCAAAACTAGCCTTTGCTCAATTACACAGGCTCTTTACAATGAATCCCCAACCCCTGACCCCTTGCATAAAGTTACCAACTCTGTGTTTTACTGGTTTTTGCTTTCCTATCACCCTTTACCCCTCTCCTTTACTCTATTCAGTTGTAAAAACCCTATTCCTGCACTTCCACTATCTTCCTAGAATTAGGTCTGCCCCCTCTATGTGAGCCTTGCCTTGGGACCCAAGAGCTTCATCTGAACTTGGACACATAAAGGCTGGCATTTCCACACTGCACTCTACTCTATTCTGGTTATGTGACTCGGGTGTGAGCACTGCCTGGGGTCCTATTGAGGCCCTTAGGGAACTCTGACACACCCAGGTCTGAGAAAGGCTTGGAAATCAATGGAATTGGCAATAATACGGTTCCTTGCATATCTCAGATAGGAAGTCAAATCATGCTTTCCTATGGTTGTAGATTTTTCTTTCATTTTTTTTATGTAATTCAATATTCCTGGTTTGTAATAATCTGTAATAAACATTTGGGGATGGATAGTGAAAAGGGTTGGGTGATCATGTGTGCTCAAGGGTATAAAACCTGCCTATAGGACTTTTTAAGTTCTTTGTGTTCAATTCTGCATTTTTAGACACCCTGTCTATAGGGTTTATCTCAATTTTTTCATGATCAATGTCACACCTAGAAAACCTGCCTATAGGACTATTTAAGTTCTTTGTATTCAATTCTGCATTTTTAGACATCATGTCTATAAGGTTTATCTCAATTTCTTATGGTCAATGTTACTCCTAGATAACCTGCCTATAGGACGTATTTAAATTTCCGCATGGCACTTAGATATCATGTTTAGGTTCTAAATGGCTAAAAATAAGTGTCATGTTCGTAATGTAAAAATCAGTAACATATAGAAATCATGCATATAGGGGTTCTTAAATCAATCTGATTCATTCCATTCCCACTCAATGATAGATATCATGACCATAGGGTTTAAATCAGCAATAGTAGATACCATTACCTGCAGAATCTGAAATTGGTCTGCTCTAAAATCAGACTACTCTGAATTCGTTTGAAACAATCTAATTCCTTTACTTAACGAGGTTTAGCAAGCGTACCTATAGGATTTCAAACAAATCATTTTGAGTTATTATTGTTTCACTGCATTCTAAATTAAGTAGATATCATGCCTATAGGACCCCGTTTAAACACTTAGGCAAGCCTTAGAGTAATAATAATAAAATTGAATTTGCCTATGTTTATTAGTAACTGCTCCAACCAGCAAGCAGACCTAATTTGGGCTTCTTATCTGAGGTATCTGATGAATCTGGCTCTGAATCAAACTCCCATCGTCTTTATTATTTCAATCAGACATAAAAAGTATGTGTACGTCATGTTAGTTATGTGCTTTTGTTCAAGGAGGTGTATTTGAGTCCTTATCTATTTATATGCTTCCCTAACATGTAGTATGTGTTTTTGTATGTCGCCTTAGATTTTTATCCTTTGAAACCAATCAGCCTAATATCCCTTCCCTTTAGAAATAATAGTCATATGTACCTTCGGGACTGACAGGAATGGGGCGGATAATAGCACGCAATAGTAATCGAGACCAATCCGCAATTTAGTACCTTAAACGGGATGGGAAATGGTAGCTATGGATATGATGACCAGTGCGCTAATATCACATGTAGCCCCTCACTTGAGGAGTGATTATCGAGTATTGCATTGATGTGATCCACATTAAATATAAATATAGGACCCCCCTTCCTTTATTTCCCCTTCTCTTTTTTTAAGCATTGTGACTCCTTATTTAAAATCAGCTCTTTTAATTGCTCTTTCAAACTTCATTTATTTTCAAACCATTGTGTATTGAGATCCCTTCTTATATGAGCCTTATCTTCTTATATGTTAATTCCACCCCAAATTCACAATAACTGTCTGGCTGGGAACCACACTAGTGGATCCTGAGGGGTGTCTAACACCTTTCCCTTGGGATAATTTCAAGCTCTTACCCAATCTCTGGTTATTCAAAAGACTTAGAATCGAATTCCATTGGTGTCCTAATGCACCTCGAATAATTAGGTGGCGACTCTTCAAAAAATGCAAAACCCAGTTCCCAAAAGGAACTAGTTGTCCCTCCAAATGTCATAAACCCGATTTCCGCTGAGGAAAAAGGGGGCGCGACAGCATGGCGACTCTCCTAGGGATTTTTAGGCTTTTACCATTTCAAACTATTATTGTGAATTTATGCTCCTTTATGTGCAATTACTTATTTAATTCCTTTAAGCATTCAATTCCCTTTTCAATTGCAAAAAAAACTGCCTTGTCTTTTGTTTCTTTCCTTTATTACTGCTTCAAATTATGAAACTGTTGATTTACTGCTTTCTTAACGTGCAAATACGTGGCCACATGCTTTTAATTATTTCATACTCATGCTCAACATCATATTCCAATCGTGCCAAACAAATACCATAGCAACGCTTATAATGAGTGGTTGCGATCTTCCTATGTTATCACCCCCCCTAAATCCGAAAAAGACATATTTGCGGTAAAACCAGTCAATCAATGGTGTAGTCGACGGTTCCGTGCCTTTACCCATTGAGTTTTTCGCTCAAGGGTACCAGTCTAAAACCTCATAGAAACCTTACTCTGTTAAACTGTGCATGCATCATGGTCAAACCTAGTTAGGTTAGTTATGTTGTTCACATAATGATCCTTTAAGAAAGCCTTGTCCAAAGTCCCCTGGGTTTCCCTAAACCCAAACGGACATCACCACGTTCTGTACATTTATTTGGAGAACTAAATGCTTTATGCCAATTGTTGATATTAAATAACCGAGTATGGTAGGGGTAAGGGCCTAACCTTATTTGTCTTGCAGAAATATGAGGCACGAAGTCCCCAGATTTGGCATGGTCACTAAAATCCACCCAAAATTGCTAAGCTGGTGGGGGGGATCTTCACTATAGTGATCAAACTCTTGTTTGAAAATATCTGGGCAACCTACCTTCTCTCCTGGAAATCCAACCCAACAACAAGATCATAGAAGCTGCTACTTTGTTTTGGGATTGTGAGAGGTCCATATTCCGCTTCGGGGACATTGAAATGACACCCTTACTAGAAGAAATAGGAGGATTAGCTGGTATACCATGGGAAACTCCGGTTTTGTTAATGCCAGAGAACCGCAATGGCAGGGGTTTCCTCAAAATGATGGGTTTGAATAAGAATCCAAAACTGACATGTTTGAAAGAATCCTACATCCCTTTTGATTATTTGTATGAGAGGTACGGTCACAGCAAATCCTACCGTACCTATCCTGACGAGTTTTCCATCACATCATTAGGGCATATTCACCGAAGGGTCTTTGTATTCATGTTCTATTTCCTAGGTATGATCGTGTTCCCAATGAAGAAACCAAGAATCCACACCAAGTTGGCTACGGTAACTAGGACCTTAATGGGGGGAATTGGCGGACAACCATTTAGCATCGTACCCATGATCATTAGGGAGATATACCGAGCCTTGGAAAAGTGTCATCGTGCCCATCTGGCTCATGGAGCATCTCCAAAGGGGTGAATACCGACAAGAGATTCAAAAAAGGGACTGGGATGATCATATAGCCTTCCATAATCCAAGGCGAAATAATTACATGCCCAATATGTTCGCTCAGCCAGAAGATACCAATGGATGGGTAGAACTATTTGATAACTTAACTGAGGGCCATGTACAATGGATGTTCGAGTGGTTCCCTACCGAGGAATTCATCGTCCGATCCAGGGATGCACCATTTCTGATATTGATCGGTCTGAGAGGAACATACCCTTACGTCCATCTTTGGGCTATGAGGCAATCTGGTAGGAAGCAGGTTGTACCCAGGGTCGACAAGATGAGTCATTTTCGGGCCAACTTCCAGGATGATGATAGTCCTTACAAGTGCCAAGATCAGCATATATGGCAGTGCAAGATCGTCATGGGGAGGGATATCATCGAGCTGGACAAATACCACACTAGTTGCGCTCCCACTATTCAGGCTGGTTGAAGGATAATCATAATGGTCTAGGCCAGTCTAGGTTTGTTCGAGGTCACAAAATCATAGATGAGAAGGCCGAGGCTCAGGTCAAATACAACCAGTTGCACAAAAGGATATGTAAATGCAAGAGTGAACACCGTGAGATACAAGAGGCCAACCAGAAATAGATTGAGGAATGAAAGGACGTGGTTATCAGTGCCAACAAGCGACTGGGATACTTGGAGCGAGGCATAGTGGAATTGGAAAGCAAGTTTCTCAAGAGGGTCGAAGACTGCCAAAATGCTGAAGGATATAAAGGCGAACATCTAGCCAGAGCCTACCTATAGCTGGGACTTCACGAGTTGGGAAAGCTGTTCGATAGAGCCAAGGATGCCAAATCTAGGGAAGGTCCTTCTGGGACCAAATAGATAGGAGTTTTCTTTTTCGCTTTAAAAAATATAATAAGGCCAATGACCATTAGTGACATTTATTTCCTGTTTGTTTAATGCCGATTTGGGATTCTTCTTATTTTCTATCAATAAAATAAGGCATTTAGCACTTTAAGATCTCCAAATTAATTCGTCGCTAGGCCTACCTCGGGCACAAAGAGGTTCCCAAATTAGGACACATTTTACATTCTGCACTATGTGTTTAAATATCGCAACGCTTTTTATAATCCTCACTAACTTGGTTACCTTTTTGTTTTTATTTTTTGTTTACTATCCCCCCCACCCCAATGGTTAGTTGTTGCACTCTAGCAACATCATCTTATTCTGCAAGATCCAGGGGCCCTCCACCCACTCCTCCTCTTAGTCCTATCAGAAATAAGAACAAAGGGAAGATGGAAGATTTGAACAACACCAGAAAGGAGAACTCAACTGAACGGGTAGAGGTCACTCATGGTACTCAGGTTTCCAAAGAAAATGCATCCCAACTCGAACAAAAACTGTTGAAATTTCAAGAAGAACTTGATCAGGTTCGAAATCTGACGAATTTGTCATTTTCCTTCACCACTCCAGATATCAATTTCCCAAACGCCCAGAACCCTACACCTCCACAAAATATCCCAAAGCAACAAAACTATCCCCCTCCTCACTGTCGATGCCCCCCCCCCCACGTGTTTTCCAAGGCGGAAAGCGGGTTTCGACATTATGGATGAAATGACTCTTCTATTCCCTTTTTGGGGAATTGGGTTATGGATTTTGGAGAGTCGCCACCTAATGATTATAGTGCATTAGGACACTTTAAAAGAAAAGAAGAAGATTTTGAAAGAAAACCAGAGTTCGGGTAAGGGCTTGAGATTATCTCGA
>MU749477.1:0-38743 GCA_026770625.1 Nicotiana glauca | reverse complement strand
TATAAAGAGAGTGTAAACTTAAACATGCGAGGCTAAAATTAACAGAGTAGTCATGCAATCAAAGTAGAAGAACATAGCCATGGATGAAATCAAAAGGTCTTGCAAGGCTTAGCAAGAATCAGAAACATGATACGAGTCTAGAAGATTTAGGGTTTTGAAATCAAACATGCAACAAACAATATGCTCGTACACAAGCAGGTTTGAAAACCCCAAAATCTAAGGTTTCTTCTACAAGTCAAAGGTAAAGACGAAAGCATAGAAAATCAGGCAAGAACAAACTCAGGGAGTCCAAATAACACAAACATTCATGGAAATCTAAGTAAAGAAAAATATAGTAAAGAAATTACTCGGAAACCATTGGAGAAAAAATGCGCAGAAACTATAGTGAAAACACTTAGGAATTATAGTAAAGTAAAAATATAGTAAGAGATAGCAGTAGAGCGAGTAAAAAAATTACGGAAAACCTAAGTTTTAAGAAGATGAACAGTTTTGAAAACAAAAATCGAAAAGATGTAAAAAATACTTTAGAATCTTAGAAAATAGCACGGATCTAAAGCAGCTCTTAGAGAGAATCAAAGAAAACCTCGAGGGCTTAGGGTTTCAGAGAAAACCCTAGAAAAATAAGAAAGGCCTGGAACGGGCTGGTCCTGAGTCGGAGATGGACTCACAGGGCAAGGACTAGCCGGAAAGAGCCATCGATCTTCAATCGGAGAGATTCTGAGCCGGGGTCTTCAAAGTCAGACTCTGAAACCTCGAGCAAAAAAAGCATAGAGGTATGTGGGGGTAGGTACAGGCTACCCAAGGCCTAAGATGCCATGGTTTCCGGTGAAATAAGGTCGGAGACTGGTAGGAAAGGGGCTAGGGTTTCGGAGAGGCTTGAGAGTATTTGAGAGACGAAGGGGATCTTAGGGTGGCTGTTTGGGTTAGAATGATTAGGGTTAGGGGGTTGGGCTGAGTTAAAAAGGTAAGGGCAAACGTGGACCGTTGATTAAAATAATCAACGGCCACGATTTAAAATGGAGTCCGGCCGGGTTCGTTTTAATCGGGTCTGGGTCTGGGTCGGGTAGGAAACGGAATTGGGTTGTTTAATTAGGGGGGGATTGGGGTGCAAATCAGGCTATAATTGAAAGTAAAATGGGCTACAATTGAAATAGCTATTTTTCCCATTTTGAATTTATAAAAATAGTAAATGATGTTCAAAATTAAGATTAAAAATACTAATTTAATAAAGAATATGTAAGTGTTAATTAAAAAATATTGGGAATGATTTTGTGATTGAAAATGCCATTGAATCGAGAAATAGGCTAAAATTGCAATTTCATGCAATTTTAGTTTAAAAATACCAAATGGACTCGTAAAATTATGTAAAAATCATATAAATTATATTTTTGTGTAAGTGTGAGAATAAAATAAATTATTCACCAAAATGACGAGTTTTGGGAATAACTATTGGTTTTTATAGTGCAAAATAGGCCATAAATCGGTTTTAAAAATCTTTAAAAATTTTGGAAAAATACCAAAACCTTTGGGGATGCTTATATATGCATATATATGCTATTTTGAAATTATTTTGGGTATAAAAATACATAGGAAAAAATTGGGTATCAACACTCACGATCACTGCAACACCCGCCATACCTCAAATAACACCCTGCTACTCATCCCAGAACTTCAAAACTCCACAAATGACCACTGCCACACCCACCATAACACCCTCATCTATGTGGAGACTATGCCACACTCCACCCAACCCATCTCAAGCACGCCCGAGTCTGATGATAAAGACATAATCATCAGGAACCTGGCTGAAGAACTTAAGAAATTGACCAGCTAGATTCAAGGCATTGAAGGAAGCAAGGGAATTGAGAGGCTGAACTATGAAGATCTTTGCATATAGCCCAATGTCAAACTGCCAGAGGGGTACAAACCTCTAAAGTTCAAAATGTTTGATGGTATAGGAGATCCAAGGGTCCATTTGAGAACGTATTGTGACAAGCTGGTTAGAGTAGAAAAAGACGAGAGAATCCGCATGAAACTTTTCATGAAGAGCTTGAAAGGAGATGCTTTGTGCTGGTACATTAGCCAAGATCCAAACAAGTGGTCAAACTGGGTAACAATGGCGTCTGACTTTATGGACAGGTTCAGGTTCAACATATAGAATGCGCCGGGCGTATTCTATATTCAAAATTTAAAGAAGAAGCCCATAGAAACATTTTGCAAGTATGTTAATCGCTGGAGATTCGAAGCCGCTAAGGTTAGACCTACCTTAGAGGAGGAACAAATGAAACAAATTCTTTGCCCGGGCTCAAGACCCACAGTATTATGAAAGGCTGATGATGATCGAGAGCCACAAATTTTCTGACATTATCAAGCTGGGTAAAAGGATTGAAGAGGGCATCAAAAGCGGTATGGTTACGAACATCGAGGCCTTGCAAGCTACAAATAAGACCTTACAGTTTGGTGGTGTGTCCAAGCAAAGGGACATAGGAGTCGTAATGGTGGCACAGAGAACCAAATCTCCCATCAAATACCAAACCTACCCAATGCCTCCACTCACATATCCGCCTACCCCGAACTACCAAACACCCTCACCATCTTACCAAACTCTACCGCCCACTTATCAATCACCTCCACCCCCCACATATCAGCCTACTTCACCCAGATATTCCCAACCTGCACATATTTACCAAGCCTACAATGCTCAACCATCCCCCTATCAATCACCTCCTACACGCCAAAACTTCCCTAGACCTCCATCAAATTTTGACAGTAGACCTCCAAAAAATATACTGCCATTGCTGAACCTATTGACCAGTTGTACGAAAGACTCAAAGCTGCAAGTTATGTCACCCATATCCCCGCTGCAACTCCTCCTTCTCAGTGGGTTAATCCAAACAAATCCTGTGCGTACCATTCCGGCATGAAAGGGCACACCATCGACGAATGTCATTCTCTGAAACACAAGATCCAGGCTTTGATTGACAACAAGATTATTATGGCAAAAGAACCTACTCCAAATGTTCTAAATAATCCTCTGCCAGACCACAAGGGTGGAAGCGTTTACATTATTGAAATAAAAGATGATTGGGATCCCAAGAGATCGATCGGTTTGATCACAGAAGGTGACGACCCAAAAAAGCCAATAGTTACTCTTAATCCAATTGTGCTCTAGATTCAGCCGTCCGGGGGCACCAAGGTAAATATGTCTGTGCCACTAGATTTTGAAACAACGTCACCTGCAAAGACACCGGCACCAATTAAGGTCAAATTTGTGTCTCCTGCAAATACACCCATACCGTTTGAAGTTGCGATTTTGACACCTAAGGCCCATGCACACTTCCGAGTAAAGATAGCCATGCTGATCCAGTGTCGATGTTGGACGCCCTTCCATATGAAAGCTATCCCATGGGACTATACAACCGAGGCAAGGAGGAAAGGCAAGGTTAGGTTTGAAGAAACTATTGCGGCACAGGGTATGATGAGAATGGGTAGAGTTTATACCCCTAAACACTTAGCTGAGTCAAAAAAGCAAGCCTCTAACCGGCCACCCATCATCAAGATCGGGCTCGATGATCTCTGGAGAAAGATATAGGCCAAGGAATACTCGGTCATCGACCAGCTGAACAAAACACCAGTGCAAATTTCCATACTTGCTTTGCTACAAAATTCTGAGGCACACAAGAATGTCCTGTTGAGGATGCTGAGTGAAGCATACGTGCAGAGCAACGTCACCGGCGGAGAAAGGGCTAACATGGTAGGACAGGTATTGGAAAGTCATAAGATCACTTTTCATGAAGATGAGTTGCCACCTAAAGGGTTGGGTCACAACAAGGCATTGCATATCACTGTGCAATGCGAACACTATTTTATCACCAGAATCCTGATCGATGGAGGGTTTAGCCTCAACATTTATTTGCTGGTAACACTTAGGACATCGGGTAAAGGACTGTATGAAATAAAGGACAGAGCTATCAATGTGAAAGCTTTCGATGGATCACAAAGGTCCACCATTGGGGAGATTAGCCTGTGTTTGCAAATGGGGCCAACTTGGTTCGATGTTGATTTCCAAGTGATAGACGTGCCGGCATCTTACAATCTGTCGTTGGGATGACCATGGATCCATGTCGCTAGGTTCGTAGCATCAACACTGCATCAGGCGGTAAAATTTGAATGGAATCACCAAGAAGTGATCATCCACGGTGATGGCAGCAATCCTATACACAGTTATCAGACCATTCCGGCAATAAAGGTAAGAAGAAAGTTAGGTGGGGAGACCTATCACCACATTGAGAGATTCAATGTTGTCGTCAAAGATAAATGGTGGGACAACAAGATCGAGAGTATACTGAATTGGAGTGGGTACAAACCTGGGAAGGCGCTTGGCAAGAACCTCTAAGGAATCACTAAGCCTATAAAACTCAAGAAATATGGCACCACTTTCAGTCTAGGATATGAGTACACCTGGGAAGAATTAAACAATTGTCGCCACCATGGGCGGTCCTTACTACCCACTAGAACAGCCAATACCGCCTTTGGAGAAAACTTTCCAACAGGCTGACATTGTTGATGGGACAGACGAAAAGGAGGCACATCATGCAGCGAAGAACTTGTTCTTAGAAGACGATGACATGGATTGTTGTGTTGTGTTCGAGGAGGAGGGGGAGGAATCTCCTTCCATACAAGCTATAAGTAGAGGAACATACCTCAACAACTGGACCATCAGAACCACCAGAGCTCGGCGAACCTCGGGGTAGCAAGGCTGAGCAAGAATCATGCACTATCTTTTATTTTTACAGGTTAATTCGTCCTTTCGCATTTTGATTTCTGCAATATGATCTTCAATGTTCAAAACAGTTATGGAATTTATCAAAGCATTTCAATTTTTCTTATAGATCAACAATCTTATTATTTTCTCTCATTACTTTACTTATACAACATTACTATTACTTATGTTGATGAACCAATGACTGTGACATGCAATGAGATAACACAACAGACAGACATTGATTCAAAAGAAGACATACCCGAGGAGATCGTCAAAGAAGTTGACAACTTTGAAAATTGACCTAAGTCCAACCTCGAAGAGACTAAAATTGTTAATCTAGGGGATGCAGAGAATGTCAAGGAAACATGAATCAGCGTTCATTTATCACCATCAGAAAAGAAGGAATACAAACAATTTCTAAGGGAATATGAGGACATATTTGCCTGGTCTTATGACAACATGACTGGTTTAAGTACTTCTATTATGGCCCATAAACTGCCAACTGATCTGACATGTCTGCCGGTAAAGCAAAAGCTCAGGAAGTTCAAGCCAGACATGAGTTTGAAAATCAAGGAAGAAGTCACTAAGCAAGTCAAAGCCAAGGTTCTCAAGGTAGCAGAATACCCGACATGGTTAGCCAACATCGTGCCAGTACCAAAGAATGATGGTAAGGTTAGAGTCTATGTCGATTACTGGGATCTCAACTGGGCAAATCTGAAAGATGAATTCCCTTTACCAAACATACACATCTTAATTAACAATTGCGCCAAGCATGATTTGCAATCATTTGTGGATTGTTTCGCTGGTTATCATCAGATCTGGATGGATGAAGAAGATGCTGAGAAAACGGCTTTCATTACACTGTAGGGAATGTAGTGCTACAAGATGATGTCGTTTGGCCTGAAGAATGCAGGGGCCACCTACATGAGGGCCATGACTACCATTTTCCATGATATGATAAACAAGGAGATTGAGGTGTATGTATATGATTTTATCATCAAGTCCAAGAAGGCCACTGATCACATGGAAGATTTGAGGAAGTTTTTCAATAGATTGCGAAGGTACAACCTGAAAGTGAATCCTGCAAAGTGTGCATTTGGGGTTCCGGCCAGAAAGCTGCTTGGGTTTACTGTAAGCTGCCGGGGAATAGAATAGGACCCATCAAAGGTCAAGGCCATTGAGGAACTACCACCGCCAAAGAACAAGAAGGATGTGATAAGTTTCTTGTGAAGACTTAACTATATCAGCCGGTTTATAGCACAGTCCACGGTTATCTGTGAGCCAATCTTCAAGATGTTGAAGAAGGATGCCACTACCAAATGGAATGATGACTGCCAAAAATCTTTCAACAGAATCAAGGAATACCTATCAACACCACCAGTTTTGGTCTCGCCCGAGCCAGATATACCTCTACTACTCTATATCGCAGTATTAGATGGTGCCTTCGGTTGCGTCTTGGGGAAGCATGACAAAACAGGGAGAAAGGAACATGCCACTTACTATCTCAGTAAGAAGTTCACTTTGTATGAAGCCCGGTATTCTCTCTTACAATGCACCTTTTGTGCTCTAACTTGGGTAGCCCAGAAGCTGAGGCGTTACTTCTGTGCTTATACTATATACCTCACATCAAGGATGGATCCTCTAAAGTATATCTTTCAGAATCCCATGACCACTGGTAAGCTAGCCAAGTGGCAAATCCTGCTGAGTGAATTCGATGTTGTATATGTAACTTAGAAGGCAATCAAGGGACAAGCATTGGTAGACCACCTTGCTGAGAATCCCGTTGATGGAGAATATGAACCTTTGAAAACATATTTTCCCAATGAAGAGGTATCGTTCATAGGAGAAGACATTGCAGAATCCTATGATTGTTGGAGAATGTTTTTCGATGGAGCAGCAAATTTCAAAAGAGTTGGCATAGGAGCAGTCCTAGTATCATAAACCGGTCAACATTATCCGGTGTCCGCCAAGCTCAGGTTCCCGTGCACCAACAACATGGCCGAATACGAAACCTGCATCCTAGGGCTCAAGATGGCCATTGACATGAACGTACAATAGTTGCTAGTAATTGGAGATTCAAACTTGCTTATACATCAGGTACAACAAGAATGGTCGACCAAGAACCCCAAGATACTCTCGTATCTGTATCATATACAGGAGTTAAAAAAGTGGTTCATGAGAACGGTGTACCGGTATGTTCCCAGAACCCAGAGTGAGCTCGATGATGCATTGGCCACCCTATCATCCATGATACAGCATCCAGACAAAAATTTCTTTGATCCCATTCCAGTAAAGACCCATGATCAGCCAGTTTATTGTGCCCATGTCGAAGAAGAAGCACACGGAAAGCCTTGGTTTCAGGATATCAAGAAATATTTGGCAAAAGGAGAGTACTCGGAGCTTGCCGGTCATACTCAGAAATGCACATAACGGAGATTTTCCAACAACTTCTTTCACAGCGGAGTAATCCTGTATTGGAGGACTCCTGATCTGGGACTACTAAGGTGTGTCGACGCAAAGGAAGCATCCAAACTGCTAGAAGAAATCCATGCTAGGACATATGGTCCACACATGAATGGTTTTGTCTTAGCAAAGAATATAATCCGAGCTTGTTACTTTTGGAGGTTCACGAGAACGGTTTTCCGGCATGTTCCCAGAATCCAGAATGAGCTTGCCGATACATTGGCCACCCTATCATCCATGATACAGCATCCAGACAAAAATTTCTTTGATCCCATTCCAGTAAAGACCCATGATCAGCTAGCTAATTATGCCCATGTCGAAGAAGAAGCAGACGGAAAGCCTTGGTTTTAGGATATCAAGAAATATTTGGCAAAAGGAGAGTACCCGGAGCTTGCCGGTCATACTCAGAAATGCACACTGCGGAGATTTTCCAACAACTTCTTTCACAACGGAGTAACCCTGTATTGGAGGACTCCTGATCTGGGACTACTAAGTTGTGTCGACGCAAAGGAAGCATCCAAACTACTAGAAGAAATTCATGCTAGGACCTGTGGTCCACACATGAATGGTTTTGTCTTAGCAAAGAATATAATCCGAGCTTGTTACTTTTGGATGACTATGGAAATGGACTGCATTCAGTATGTCCAGAAATGCCACCACTATCAGATACATGCAGACATGATAAAGGTGCATCCAAATGAGCTTAATGCAACAAGATCAATGTGGTTGTTCGCCGCTTGGGAAATGGATGTTATTAGACAAATCGAGCATGCCGCTTCCAACGGGCACAGATTTATCCTAGTAGCAATTGACTATTTCACCAAATAGGTCGATGAAGCATCTTTCAGAGCAGTAACCAAGAAAGTCATGGCAGACTTTGTCCGCGGCAGCATTATTTATCGATTCGATATTCCAGAGTCAAGCATTACTGATAATGGTTCCAATCTCAACAGCAACTTGATGAAAGCCATGTGTGAGAAATTCAAGATCAGACACAAGAATTCTACAGCCTACAAGCCTTAGATGAATGGAGCCGTAGAGGTCGCCAACAAAAATATCAAGAAGATACTAAGGAAAATAATAGAGAAGCATAAGCAGTGGCATGAGAAGTTATCATTTTCTCTATTGGGATATCGCACCACAATCCGCATATCAACTGGGGCAACCCCCTATTTGCTGGTTTATAGTACAGAGGCAGTCATTCTCGTTGAGGTAGAAGTTCTCTCCCTAAGGATCATACAAGAAGTTGATCTTGACGACCCTGAGTGGGTGAAAAGTCGTTATGAGCAACTAGCCCTTATAGATAGAAAGAGAATGAATGCGGTTTGCCATGGTCAACTTTACCAGAATAGAATGTCCAGAGCCTTCAATAAAAGAGTCAAGCCAAGACAGTTCGCACCGGGGCAGTTTGTGTTAAAGAAGATTTTCCCACATCAAGATGAAGCCAAAGGGAAATTCTCTCCCAATTAGCAGGGTCCATACATGGTTCACTGGGTCCTGACAGGGTGAGCCCTCATACTCACAGAAATGGACGGAGAAGTCTGGCCGAAGGCAATCAACTCAGATGCAGTCAAGCGTTACTATATATAATACTTTCCTATAACTACGTCTGACGTGATTCCCGTTTAATAGGGGATACGTAGGCAGCCCTATGGGTTCGGCCACAATTCAATAAAATTTCCATATTCCAAGTTCAGCCAATCATCGCAAGCAACAGTCAGAAGCATCAACCCTTTAAACTGTGGCAGAATTTTGAGGAGGACCCTCAAAATTCCATAGCGGGAGAGGTTACAATGTCCTGAACCACGTCGCAATCGTCGGTTCATCTAAAAATCTATTCTTAATTATGTACTTATGTCATATTTTCTACTAAAATCATGCATGTTTATTGCTGAAATTGCCCTGTTTAGCAACGCTACCCCAATGATACATACAGTATCACCATATCAAAGCCGAGCAGGTCAAGCAAAGCCAGCAGGGATACGAACTAACCCCCCCCCCCTTTAAAAAACTCACAATTTTGCTTTGACTGCAGGCACTTGGATTGCAAAACCATCCAAACATACTATACACTCACGAGATGAACATTGTGCAGGAATACAACTCTCAGAACTGTTGCATTTATTCACATTTGCTATCCACACACAACAATGTCCCCAGCGGTCATAATATCACAATCTGCTATTCGCTAAGAAAGTTCTATTACCATTTGCCATTTTATTTCTTGCATAAGGCTACCATTCTACCTTCCGAGACTAAACGTTGTCTCCATCTATATTTTCTGCATTGCATAAGGCTACCATTCTACCTTCCGAGACTAAACGATGTCTCCATCTGCATCTGCATGGCTAAAAGATTGCCACCTCATCTACATTTGCATGGCTGAAAGATCGTCGCCTCTACATTGGCATGGGCTGAAAGATCGTCGCCTCTACATTTGTCTGGCTGAAAGATCGCCGCCTATATATTTGCACGGATGAAAGATCGCCTCCTACTGCATTGCATGGGCTGAAAGATCGCCAAATACTGCATCTCATGGGCTGAAAGATCACCAAATTATCTAAAGGCTTCATCGTTCGGAGGCATCATCTTCATGTCCCGAGAACACCATGTCATGGCTTGAGGACCACTTTTATCTTGTGCATATCATTATTCAAAGGCATCATGGTTCGGAGGAATCATCCTCATAGCCCGAGGAAATCATTTCATGGCCTGCGAATCCTTTATTATACACTTCATAGCCCAGGACTTCATGGTCTAAGGACGTCATCCTAACCGTATAGAGACAACATTCATGGTTCGACGGGAATTCGCATCATGTTTAAATTTATGCACAATATATGCTTGTATTGCTTATTTGCAGGTAAACCGGTAAGAAACGGCCATCTCGGCAGGAGCGATCCCGCTCTAGTTCCCGCAGCCCTATTAGACCTTAAACATTCATCCCGACCTAAATATTACGTCCGTTCTTGGGAAGTCTCCATCGGCATACTCCGGCGATGGATTCTGAACTATATCTAGCCTGATTCCTATAAAACCAGGGATATGTAGGCACCTTAGAAGCTAGCTAGGGCATGGCCTAAACTTCTTCGAACCATCTCGCTCGGTGAAAATTGGCCATCATAACTTTATCCGATTACTCTTTCATCCTTCTAGGGTAAATAGGGCAACTGTTGATACCCAATTTTTCATATATATTTTAATATACAAAATACTTTTAAAATAGCATATTCATGCATATATAAGTATTTCCAAATATTTTATTATTTTTCTTAATTTTTAAAGATTTTTTAATCAATCTATTGCTCTATTTTATCCATAAAAATCCATAATAATTTTGGAAATTATTACTTTTAATGAAATAATCCTTCGATTCTTATATGTATGCCAAAATATAGCTAAGATAATTTTTACATATTTTTATAAATTTTTTAAGTATTTTTAAAGTTAAATTATATATAATTACAATATTAGCCTTTCTAAGATTTAATTGCGATTATATTTATAAAAATTAAGCCCAATTTTTAAATTGATAATCATAAATTATAAATCATTTTCTTGCTTTTAATTTATTTTCAGAAATTAATTCGCAAGTTTTTATAAAATAAATAAGGGGAAAGTGGCTATTTAAAATCTAGCCCCAATTGCATTTAAATTACAGCCTAAATTGGACCCCCAATTTAAACCCAATTTTACCCTGACCCAATTCCCATTCAAACTGACCCATGACCCTTTTAAACGACCCGCCCGAATTCCCATTTAATCCTAGTCGTTGATCTCTTAGATCAACGGCTCACATTAATCCTTGCCTTAATTAATTCTAAACTACCCCCTAACCCTAATCATTTTCTATATGCCGCCGCCCTAAAATCCTCTCTTCTCCGAAAACACTCTCAACCTAACCCTAATTTTCAAAGGCCGGCCTCTCATCTTCGGCCATCTCCAGTGACCTCTCATCGTCTCTTAAGCCTTCAATGGCTTCTCTCATGCAATGCTTGTCTTCTCTAAGGTCTTCAAGGGCCCGGGGCCATGCAGACCTGCATCTACGGTTCATATCCTGCCTATTATTTTCTATTCCAGTGTGATTTCAAGCAGAATCATTATATATTTGACACGATCTTTGAGTTTCTAGACAGGTTTCTTCGTCTCATTATGGGTTCTTCCGAAACCCTAATTTCTTTTCTATATCTCCTAGATCTGTACAGATCTAGGATGATCTGAGTTTGATGCTCGAGTGTTTTACACTGTCCTTAAGGTTTTTTACAAGAATCATGTGGTTTCAAGTATTTTTCATCTTGTTCTAAAACTAGCATTTTCGGAACTTCTTTTAAAACCTTGTTTGACTGATTCTTTGTGTTTTAACTTATATTTCTTGCATATCTTCACTGATTCTATGCGTTTGCTACATCTTTAACTCGTCTATGTTAAAAGCCCTAATTTTTAGGGGGTTCTTTGTTTGGTTTTGTGTATCAGCATGACTAGTCGGTTCTCGTTTTTGAGTTTTTGTGATTTTTCGTGACTATCTTGCCTTGATATCTTTCTACTCAGTTTCTTAGCCTAAACTTACATTGATTCTATGTGTTTGTTTTTATCTTGACTGTTCAAAACTTGCCTCTTTTTCATTGAATCAGTATTATTTGACTCTCATGTTTGCTAGAGTTGTATGTCGACTCTTAACCATCTATGTCTTACTTTATTTATATGCAAAACATTGACTCATGATTTTCTTTTTGATTGATTCTGATTTTACCATTTCTTGGTCTAATTTGAACACTTTCCTTTAGACCTTCAATCCCTACTTTTCTACTCAATTTGATTGATTCCCTTACTTTGGATGCATTGGTACTTGATTCTTCTGACTATCTCCTTAATTAGAGTTTTTCTGAATCCAGTCACAATGGTTTACTCTATGCTTAATATGTTCGAATCATTTCCTTGTCTACACATTGATTTCTTTCCTTATTTGTTATTTGTTCTTACCGTTTGAACTGATTCCCTTAAATTAAGGGAGTACTTGTACTGATTTTTGCTCTAATTGGTTCTGAGTTCCATAATTACTATACAATTGTTATTCTTGCCTTATTTTACATAGTTTTGAACTACTATATATACATACTCGCTCATTAACACAAACACACAAACACTTTTAGCTCTAAACTCGCACTTACACTCAAACACCTTCTATTGCTTTACTACTACTTGTGCTACTGCATGTTTAGCCGGCTGAAAGCCAAGGCTAATATTTCGAAGTCCTGCTACTTTTCTTTACTGCACTTTGCTTCTTTGACTTGTATGTTCTAATTAAGTTTTCAACATCAACAACAACATGTTTCTTTTCTATTTCTTTCCTCTTGTCTGTCTCCTGTTGTATTTAGCTGAGTTCCATTGTTAAGCATGCTGCATTCTGCCTTTCCTTGTTCTGAATTAATGTCTCTTTATCACAGTTTGAGCATCTTAAATCCCCATTCCCAATATGTTTGATAACTGGGGTTGGTATGGGGCATGGCAACATTAAACATTGTTGTCCATGACTCAAACTTAGTCCTTCTAGGACCAATACCTTCATGTTTCCTCTATTTGTTGTATGTTTTGGTTGGCTCATAGGCAGGCCAGCATCTTCTATTGTTGTGCATGCCCAAAGCTGGCCTTTTCTCAATTACACAGGCTCTTTTTAATGAATCCCCAACCCCTGACCCCTTGCATGATGTTACCAACTCTGTGTTTTACTGGTTATTTCTTTCCTGTCACCCTTTACCCCTCTCCTATACTCTATTCAGCTGTAAAACCCCGATTCTTACACTTTCACTATCTTCCTAGACTTATGGTCTGCCCCCTCTATGTGAGCCTTGCCTTGGGACCCAAGAGCTCCATCTGAACTTGGACACATAAAGGCTGGCATTTTCACACTGCACTCTACTCTATTCTGGTTATGTGATTCAGGTGTGAGCACTGCCCGGGGTCCTATTGAGGCCCTTAGGGAACTCTGACACACCCAGGTCTAAGAAAGGCTTTGAAATCAATGGCATTGGCAATGATACGGTTCCTTGCATATCTCATATAGGAAGTCAAATCATGCTTTCCTATGGTTGTAGCTTTTTCTTTCATTTTTTTTATGTAATTCAGTATTCCTGGTTTGCAATAATCTGTAATAAATATTTGGGGATGGCTAGTGAAAAGGGTTGGGTGATCATGTGTGCTCAAGGGTGGAAAACCTGCCTATAGGACTTTTTAAGTTCTTTGTGTTCAATTCTGCATTTTTAGACACCCTGTCTATAGGGTTTATCTCAATTTCCTCATGATCAATGTCACACCTAGAAAACCTGCCTATAGGACTATTTAAGTTGTTTGTGTTCAATTATGCATTTTTAGACATCATGTCTATAGGGTTTATCTCAATTTCTTATGGTCAATGTCACACCTAGATAACCTACCTATAGGACATATTTAAATTTTCGCATGGCACTTAGATATCATGTTTAGGTTCTAAACGGCTAAAAATAAATGTCATGTTCATAATGCAGAAATCAATAACACATTGAAATCTTGCATATAGGGGTTCTTAAATCAATCTGATTCATTCCATTCCAACTCAATGATAGATATCATAACCATACGGTTTAAATCAGTAATAGCAGATACCATCACCTGCAGAATCTGAAATTGGTCTGCTCTAAAATCAGTCAACTCTGAATCCGTTTTAAATAATCTAATTACTTTACTTAACGAGGTTTAGCAAGCATGCCTATAAGATTTCAAACAAATCATTTTGAGGTATTATTATTTCACCGCATTCTAAGTTAAGTAGATATCATGCCTATAGAACCCCATTTAAACACTTAGGCAAGCCTTAGAGTAATAATAATAAAACTGAATTTGCCTCTGTTGATTAGTAATTGCTCCAACCAGTAGGCAGGCCTGATTTGGTCGTCTTATCTGAGGTATCTGATGAATCTGGCTCTGAATCAAACTCTCCTCGTCTTTAGTATTTCAATCAGACCTAAAAAGTATGTGTAAGTCATGTTAATTATGTGCTTTTATTCAAGGAGGTGTATTTAAGCCTTTATCTGTTTATATGCTTCCCTAACATGCAGTATGTGTTTTTGTATGTCGCCTTAGATTTTTATCCTTTGAAACCAATCAACCTAATATCCCTTCCCTTTAGGAATAATAGTCCTAAGTACCTCTGGGATTGATAGGAATGGGGCGGGTAATAACATGCAATAGTAATCGAGACCAATCCGCGCTTTATTACCTTACACGGCGTGGGAAAGGATAGATATGAATATGATGACCGGTGCGTTAATACCACGTGTAGCCCCTCCCTTGAGGAGTGATTACCGGTTATTGCATTGATGTGATCCATATTAAATATAAACCTAGGACCCCTTTCCTTTATTGCCCCCTTCTTCTTTTTTTAAGCATTGTAACTCCTTATTTAAAATCAGCTCTTTTAATTTTTCTTTCAAACTTTGTTTATTTTCAAACCATCGTGTATTGAAATCCCCTCTTATTTGAGCCTTATCTGCTTATATGTTACTTTCACCCCAAATTCACAATAACTGTCTGGCTAGGAACTACACTAGTGGATCCTGATGGGTGCCTAACACATTTCCCTTGGTATAATTTCAAGCCCTTACCCAATCTATGGTTATTCAAAAGACTTAGAATTGAATTCCATTGGTGTCCTAATGTACCTCGAATCATTAGGTGTCGACTCTTCAAAAAATACAAAATCCAATTCCCAAAAGGAACGAGTTTGTCCCTTCAAATGTCATAAACCCGATTTTTGCGGAGGAAAAATGAGGCGCGACACTCATCACAAGTCGAGTGGGTCGCCAACTTCCGAGCCCAATCCAGCATATCAGAGACCCCCGTATCAACCAAGCCTCGAGATAGTACCCGATCTCGAGGACCTCTGCCAAAAAGATGATAGGCTTCAAGAAGCCAGTGTTATAATTGCAAGTCCCGAGATGGTACCCGATCTCGAGGACCTACACCAAGAAGAAGATTAGGGGTGTTCGTCGGTCGGTACGGTATGGTATTTTGACATATTGGTTCGGTAATTTTGGTATTCGGTTACTTAAAATCTTATACCAATAAAGTACCTTATTAAATTCGGTATGGTTTGGTTTTTCTCCTTTTGGTTTCATTTTCGGTTTATTCGGTTCGGTAACTTCGGTTTATTCGGTTTGAATACTAATTAGTGCATAGAGCCATAGACTCTAATATTCTTAATTAAAGTACTAAAAAATACAAAACTGAAAATGTTTGTTGATAAAAAATTTGTCCAAAACTAGCAAATATCGACCCAAATAGAGAAAATTATACAAAAAAGAATATTTGATTATTATAAATGTCTTGTTACTTATTTATAGTTAATTGATGAACTTAGAGAATAAAGGAAAGTAAAATTTTAGATTTTTATACTTATATTATGTATTTTGTGTAATATAATATATATTTTGGCATGGTATCGGTATTTCGATATTTTATTTTAAAATACAAAATACCATACCTAATACCAATATTTTAAAAAATTTAAATCAAATACCATACCAAATACCAAAATACCGTATACCAAATATCAAAATTTTTTATTTCGGTATGATAATTCAGTATTTACCAAATTATGCACAGCCCTAAAGAAGATAGGCTCCAGTAAGCCATTAGAATCAGTGAAAGTCCCGAGATGGTACCCGATCTTGAGGACCTCCACAAAACAAGATAGGCTCGAAGAAGCCATTAGTATCACACTACTACAAAAAAGGCCTTTGACGACAATAAATAACAGCATTGGCAGCAATAACAATAGCCACTATATCATTTACCGGCAATTGACGTTTAGCCGCCGAAGCCAGGGTCGCTAAAGCCTTTAGCGGCGTTTCTCACAAAAGTTGGTAAAGGGTATGACTTATTGCCACTAAAACACAATTGCTTTAACGGCAAATATTTGCGGCAATTATGATAGTTGCTAAACCCACTCTAAAAATAGCTAATAATGCTCCTTTAAAGTCCATTTCTTATAGCCGCTAAAGTTAAAATAATTGTCGCTAAAACCCCATAGCTTTAGCGGTTGTCGTTTTGTGGCAATTAGATAAGCAACAATATCTCTTCTAAAAAAATATTATTATGCCCTTTTAGCATTCATTTTAATGGCTAGTAAATTTAACAAAATTAACACTAAAAGTCATCTTTAATAACAATTTAATGGCTACAATATTCCTGTATAAACGTCTTAATTTGCCATTTTATCATCCATTTTATAGCCGGTATATCCTATTAAATTGGCACTAAAAGTCACAAGCAATAACGGCAAGTTTAGCCACCATTAATAATAGCTACTACATTCAATAAAAAATAATGCAAATAACAAAACATATCAATATTAAGTTATCAAACCATAATATATCTCGTTAAATCTTAACAAACAAAAGAAGTACTTCCAAAATATTAATATCACCGTAACTTAAAAAATAAACTTAAATTGTTTGAACTAAATAGCTAATATCATTATATAACTAATCTTAACGAATAAGAATCTTCAAATAATTTCTACAACTCTTCGTCATATTGAAATCTTCCACCCGCTAAATTATCGAACATCAAACTCTGTGACCTGAAATTATAAAATAACTATGTTAATAGATGAAATACAATAATCCTCAACTTAAAGCTAGTTGGAGACTGCATGAAATTATTACTAGATAAGTCAATTCTTTAATATAGTAAAAGAGAACACACAATGCTCATACAATGTTAGGAAGAGAAACTGTGATAATAGTGAACTGACCGAGACCGTGTCAGGAGCAACTATATAATACTGCAGAGGTCAACCAAAATTAAAAAAAAATCAACATCTTTTATTCATATAAAAGAACTAACCAAACACTATCCATCTCAAATTTAACTATAATTAGACCTTATAAAGTCCTATATTGTAATTTACAAACTAGAGTATCCAAGAATAATCTCATAACTCAAAGGCCAATACATATAAGTTCATTACCATTATCAGTTATGACCAAACTACAAACTTTCACTAGAAATTAGTACAGACATAACAAGTACCACTAACAATCTATAGAAAGACACGACATCATAGATGGTTACATATTTAGATAAAACTAGTTTCCTGCTGGTGGATAAAATAAGTGAATGGAAAGTTCAGCTAACTGTTAACTTGTGGAATTGCTACATATATAACATATAGTACCTTAATAATGTTAAGATTATTTATTAGCCACACCTTAAAACTGGAAGTTCACTAATGTTCTGAACAGATGGGGTAACTCACACAACGTGCCTAGTAACTTCTGAGTTAGTATTTAGTTGTATGAGTAATGCCAAAGCAAATTGTCGAGCACTAGACTTTACTTCTCTTTTCTGTTTTTACACCAGGTTGGGGATTGAAAGGTATACAATTTGCTCAAACTCAAAAATTGTGCAGAATCAGTTTCGGGGACTATTTTTAAAGAACTACTAATGATCATTTTGTAAGAAAATAACCTCGAACTTAGGGAATTCAGTTCATCTATGCTTAAGAGGATAGACGATATAGTTGTTGTCACAACCACAACATCATACTTGAATTCCTTACTTTCTTCTACTCTGTATTTAATTTAGATAAAATAGACAGACACATTACAACAATTTGCAACCATGCAAACTTCAATCACTCTAAATATTTTTTAGCTATCATTAACTCCTTTAGGTTCATTATATTGTTATCCATCTTCCTGCAGCAATATAGCATGTTTCAATTGAAAGAGAGATAGTTCCAATATAGAAACTTAGCTTGTATATTTCCACATTACGAAGCCACTTAAAAGATAATCCTGCTTTCATGTGACACTAGAAAATAGTTGAAGTTAAAGTGTATTCCACAGTACACAATATCACAGATAAAAATCTATTTTGAACGCATTGCTTGTAGAGGACACACAGGAAATTTTTTCGACAAACAAGACTATCTCTGAAACAAAAAAATTATCACAAGAATGAGCAACCCCTCCTCTTCCCAAGTAAACAATGTTGACCAAAGCCAAATTGATGATAAGTACAGTGTACGGTATAATTTATTTTTCAATAAAAACATCATAATAAGGTAAAATTTTTAGAGTTTAATATTTGTACCTTCTCAAGTGGATAGGACGTCCTGTCGCAAGTAGCACATTTTACCTGTGTTCCAGAAAATATTCTAGCAGCTTCGCTAGGAAAAAAATTCTTAGATCAATGAATCAAATATGTCATCGATCTTCACGAATTCACCAGTTCTATAATGCCTGACTTGCGCAAACATATAGAAAGACACCTTATACACCCCAGTAAAGACTGATAAAATACACATAACCCAACACATAAATGCACTGATAAAGAAGAAAGGTGAGCAAACATGTGTACACAAGTTTCT
Source organism: Nicotiana glauca (assembly GCA_026770625.1). NCBI lineage: Eukaryota > Viridiplantae > Streptophyta > Magnoliopsida > Solanales > Solanaceae > Nicotiana > Nicotiana glauca. The sequence goes on along the minus strand of MU749477.1, from coordinate 20,105 downwards.
CCAATAATTATCTTTTCACTTCTACTTTCTCCAACAATTATCAGTGTCATTGTTTCGCACCTCCTCCACTAGTCTCCTTTCTACAACAACAATTGGAAAACTAATTTTGACTATTATAAATCCAAAATATTGGGACACGAATTGAAAATGGCTCGTAGTACTTAATAATAAGTTTAAATATGTATGAAATGATAAATTATCCCTTCGTTTTCCAAACTGGACAAGTAAAAATGGACATCTTTTTTTAGTATCATAGGCAAGTAAAAATAGACGGATGGAGTAATTCATATACGACTAGAACTTACCAAACCGAGATAAAGAATATTTGGCTGACATACTACAATTAATTTCCCAAGCAGCGCAACACATTGAGACATCATATCTTTTTTAGCATCAAGATGTGTGACCTGCAGCAAATCAATTGGAAGTCAAACTTAGTAAGTATTTTAAGAATGCAACAACAAAAATAATAACAACCCAGTAAAATCTCACCGAGTGGGGTATGAGGAGGGTAGAATATATGCAGACCTTATCTCTACCCCGAAGGAGTAGAGAGGTTATTTCCTAGAGACCCTCGGCTCAAAAGGCCTTTTGCCAATGTTATGCTATTATCAAAATCTATACTAAGTTATCTTACAAATCCAGTATTACAATTTATTAGAAAATAATCATGTATAAAGTTGTTTTGAGTTTGTCAACATCAAGGCGATTTAATTCCATGAAACTTGACTTAAAAATATTGTTTAAAGTTGATAGTACCTTATCCCCAAAAAAGGAGTTTTGAGTTGAAAGTTTTGTATATCCATGAAGATGCTATTTAAATTGCCTTAAGGGGGTTAAGAAGTCAACAAGGAAAGTTGTTCAATCAAGTGACTAGTACAAGATCAACAAGAAGGTAAACTAGTTTGACTTGTGCATTTTAACTATTTCCTGTGACATTGGCTTTTTGCCTACAAGTTTATTAATTTATTTTCTTTTTAGGTATGCCCCTCATTTGTGTTGTAAGCAGTTCTATCCCCAATTTTTCTTTTTGTAGCTTGCCATTCCCTCTAATAGATTCATTCAATAAGTAAGGCTTGTAGCTTGAAAAAAGCATCCAGGCATAATCGATCACGATAGATTCTTATGTTGACAAACTAAAGATCAAATAATTCTAAAAAAAAACTAAAGGTCAAATAGAATCTTCGAACGAAAAAAAAAGGTAATGTCCTTACTCATTAAAAATATCATGGATGTTCAGGTTATTTTCCCAAAGTTTAGGACTAGTGCTATACCAGCCAACAACATGATCCTTGGCATTTATCCTACGGAACAACTTAAAACAACAGCAAGGCTTTAAAAATTCAGATAATGCAACAAGTTCATCTTATGTACCAATAAAACGATAAAGATCTTGTCACGTAGCTATAAATTCTGAATTTGTTAGGAAACTGGAAGAAATAGAAGATGTATATATTTGAAGTTGACATCATCACAAATGTCCAAGAAAAAGCGAATAGGAGCACCATGATCACTTCTTACTTATGAGACATATCATAATCTTGTATGATACCATTGAACTTCCTTTGCAAGATTACGTGCTACCTATTGCTGGTGGGAGGTGGCAGGTGCCCCATGGAATTAATCAAGGTGCGTGCAAGTTGACCCAGACACCACAGCTATATAAAAATATTCATTTTCCCCATAAGTTTAATTACACGACCATGACTACATCCCTCTATACTTTCAAATTAAAATCAATCATAAGCATCTATTTATCTAGTGTCAATTTCTTTAAGTAATTTCTCGAGTCTCAAATTTAATATTAACACCATATTAGCTACCACAAGAGTGTGCACATACACTAGCCGCTGAAGCACACTTGATTCATGCACTATAATTTTATTTTTAAACTAGTAGGTATCAAATTTCTTATGCACAACTAATTAATAATGAAAAATTTTGGAAATAAAACCTTAAGAAAAGACTAAACTTTAAGATGATATTACTTTATTTCCTATAATATTTTTTTACCAAAGAAGTTGTTTCTGTTATGCCGCCATTACTTTTCGTAATTAGTGGTAAATTATCTTTTATTCATTTATTATATTCTAATAACACAACAATTTAGTGAAACCAAATCCCAAGATTTATAATTTTTAAAAAAGAGTAAATGAAGCAAATAGATAGAGAAGAGAAAATGAAAGACCTTAAGAGATAGACGTGTACAGTTATCACACCAAGGAGCATAGAAATCGACCAACATATAATCGATGGTAGAAATTATAGAGTTCAAGTTGGATTATTCAAGTTCCAATACTTTCCCATCGATGACGAATTGTTGCTTCTGCTCCGCCGCATCGATTGGCGAAAATGACGACGGAGATAGGAGGAGGCCGACGGTGAAGATCAAGTTGGAGCGAGGAGGAAGCATATCTTGTTCAGTGCAGTTTGAATTAAATTATAAAACTAGATCGATCGAACAAGAAATAGAGAGATGAACTTTAGGCGCTAAGGTTTCAGTGGAGATTTATTGTTCATTCATCTATGTCCTGGACAAAAAAGAATAAAGTAATGACTAATTAATAATGAATAGTAAGGAGGAAAATGAAATACAATTTGGAGGGAGTGTAAAAAAGTCCCGCTCTTGGACTTATTAAGAGTTCAACAAAAGTCATAAGGTTTGGTGACCATTATAAGTCAATTGCCAGGAAAATGTATTTATTCTCGACAAATAATCAATTACCGGTAATATTGGCCTTTTATAATAAAATTAGCGGCAAGTATGTTATTGCCATTATATAATTGCCGCTAAAAGTCTATTTTTTGGTAGTGTCAGTGCAAGTCCCGAGATGGTACCCTATCTCGAGGACCTCCACCAAAGAGAAGATAGGCTCCAGGATGCCATTAGCATCAGTGCAAGTCCCGAAATGGTACCCGATCTCGAGGACCTCCACCAAAAAGAAGATAGGCTCCAGGAAGCCATTAGTATCAGTGCAAGTCCCGAGATGGTACCCGATCTCGAGGACCTCCACCGAAAAGAAGATAGGCTTCATGAAGCCATTAGCATCAGTGCAAGTCCCGAGATGGTACCCGATCTCGAGGACCTCCACCAAAAAGAAGATAGGCTCCAGGAAGCCATTAGAATCAGTGCAAGTCTCGAGATGGTACCTGATCTCAAGGACCTCCACCAAAAAGAAGATAGGCTACAGGAAGCCATTAGCATCATTGCAGGTCTCGATATAGTACCCAATCTCGAGGATCTTTGCCAAAAGGGAGATAAGCTCTATAAACCTACTCATATGGGCTCGACCTCGAGGAATCCGAGCAACCCCCGCGGGGTCTAAAAGATTAAGTCTCATTCCAAAGGTTCGAAGCCCTACTCTTATTCAACTCAAAGTTGTGGGTCCCCATGACCCGAGTTTGCTAAGCCAATATGGGCTCGGTCCAAGGATCGGCAAAGGGTACGATGGAAAACCATGTTAATCAGTAAAGAGCCAAAGGAGATACTCACGGCCGGGCTGGATACTCATGCCAATCAGTAAAGACATGCATTCAGATTCCTCATAAACGTCGGTAAAGGGAAGTAAAGCATAGATCAAAAGCAGATCAAAGAGACGCCTTTTCCATTAATAAATGACAATTACAAAATCCCACGAAGGGTCCTTACATATGACTACAAAAGCCCACGACGGATATTTACATAAGAGCAAAGAAGCAAAATACATAAAATGAACATCAAGAGTCTAATCTATCCTCGAGGGTGCATCCTCGGCAGTAGTGTCTCCGAGCCTCATCTCCTCGGGGGCCCATCTCGATCTTCCAGATTGGAATCTTCAAGGGAGAAGATGAAGAAGAGGAAAGTGATGCAGAAGAAGCAGAAAAAGATGAAGAAAAAGCAATAGCCCGCCAAAGAGCAAAAGCTTTTATCAGGCTAAGGAAACCACGGCCCGATAGAAGATCTTGCGGTCGCCGGCCTTACCTACATGACTAATTTAAGTCCACTTCTTAGAACATTGTGCCGTGCAAGTTAAGCGGCCGGTAGTGCCATTTTACCCCACGAAAATCAAAGGGGATAAAGTTCCATACCAGGCTGGAGTAGGAAGGTGAGCAGCGGTGTATAGTCCAAACGCCCTCCCGAGCAGCGGTGTAGAGTCCAAACATCATCCTAAGTCGGAAGAAGCTGTCCCCCTTATATTATCACATCGAGCCAACGACGATAGAAACAACAACAACAGCAGCGATAACATTATAGTCCAAACGCCCTCCCGAGCAGCGGTGTAGAGTCCAAACATCATCCTAAGTCGGAAGAAGCTGTCCCCCTTATATTATCACATCGAGCCAACGACGATAGAAACAACAACAACAGCAGCGATAACAACAACAACAACAATAACAACGAGCCGATGTAACCTTGCTTGGTAAGGGAGAGCCCTAAGAAAAGGACATGGCATGACTGATGAGAACGCCGCCAATCGACCTTAAGGTTGCAGGCCTCAAACATAGAAAATAACAATGGATGGGGATAAATAGAAGAAAAAGGTAAGAGGCTATTAGAGGGCACTTGAATGAAGAATTGATTCGAGAAAGCTCCCATTTATAGAAAAAGGGGAGCATAACCTGCAAGCACAATCAATACTCTTTGGAAAACATAACCAACGGTGCCATCAATGTCCTTGAAAGACATATCGGCAGGCACAATCAATGCATTTTTGAAAAATGGACTGACGGCGATATTATGGCTTTGAAGAATAAAAGCTGACAGTATAGTGAATAATTCTGGAAAAGTGGACCGACGGGACGTCTCGGTTATGACAAAGGCCTACATCATAAATATGACATCGTCGCGGGAAATTCAGAGAGATGGATATCAAAGTCGTTTCTTATCGTTCTACTCTAAGAAACGTGGGGACTATCTGTGTACGGCAAAATCGAAGGGTAGAATTTCCAATCATTATGACACCTCGTAAGCATGTCTCAAAGGCTCGAGACTACGGACGAGCTTCCTCCCTCGAGGGTCATCGACTCTCGACCTCGAGGCAGTACAGACCGATGGTTATGGTAAAAGTGGGGAGTTTTCAAGGGACGTGACTAGAGCTAACAAAGCCTAGTGGATTAGTCTAAAACTGAATCAAGGCATTAAATGGTTGTACTAGCCCATATCTTTGTAATTAATGAAGTTATACTATGTTGGAATTTTCCCTCCTATATAAAGGGGATCATTGTCATTTTGTAAACATCTATTTCTCAATACTAAATACACAAGAACATTCTCTCTGCTCTCTGATATACATTTTCTTGATCTCGTTGCTTATATTCATTGCTTTATATTTATTGTTCTTCATTTATTACTTATTATTGGCCATAAAGAGCTGTTAATTTTTTTATCATAACTGTTAGTCACCCATCGACCACCCACGATCGCTACAAGCCGGCCACCCGACTCGACCTCGAGGCCCTATAAATGGTAGCTCGAGACACTCGATCTCCAGGTATCCGGTTCGACTGTTGCATTGTTTTAAGCTATATTCTTGCCTTCTAATCTTTTTCTTAGCATCTATTGCTCAAACAACTAGCATAAAAATAGATCACGTATTTTTAGAACCACATAATCAAATATAATTGCTATTACCATTTTAATGGTAGACAGGGTTGCACGCAGCAACAGGAGGAATAAAGGTGATATACTGAGGAGTAATAAGGATTGACTGGTGGGATCAGGTCACACGCCGCAACAAGGGGTAATAAGGGCGAATGTTTATATTGTTATTGAGTATATGGTGGAATCGGGATGCACGCTGCATCATTTGTTGTTTATGTATTCTTCTTCTGCGGAGATTCATTATTATTGTGTTGAAACCCTCTTAAGGATTGGTTATAGTTGAGCATTGGTAGAACGACTGGGTTCCGTATTGATTTAATGCAAGTTACTGTCCTATTCCATCCCATAGTTTCTTTTTGCCTTATTATAAACTGTTGCAGGATATATTGTTTATGCACCGTCGTTGCCTCATCATTGCTTAATTGAGGTTAGGCTCGGCACTTACCAGTACATGGGGTCGATTATATTGATACTGCACTCTGAACTTTCTATGCAGATTTCGAAGCTGGTAGTGGTTGATCAAGAGGTTAGTTGTTGATACTTCAATGAGGAGACCCAAGGTAGTCCTATAGGCGTCCGCAGGCCCTGGCGTCCCCTCCTACATTCTATATCTCTATTTTATTTACTTTCGAGACAGATGAATTCTTTTCTTTCAGACCAGTATTTGAGTAATCTGTAGAAAGTTTGTGAGTTATTACATCAGTTTCTGGGTGGTAACTGTTTTGGTTTTTCTGTTATAGTATAAAGATGATCAGTTAATTATGTACTTCAGCGTTTAATTTTGTTGATTTAGTTTTGTTTAGTTTTAATTATAACAAATAAAGGAAAAAGGTGAACAATTCTCTAACTTTGGCTTTCCTAGCGAGTGTGATGTTTGGCGCCATCAGGGTCCCGACGGTGGGAAATTCGGATCGTGAGACGAACGCGATGGGACAGATCAAACGCGAAAAAGGGAAAGGGCAAAACTTCGCCAACACGAGATGATAAATGTGAACACAAAGAGGAAATGTTCCACCCTATAAATTAACACTACGCGAACACGAGAGCTAGGACGCGAACGCGATGAAGGAAACCAGATAGCAGAAGCAGCAGTTAAAAAATAGAAGGAAATGGCCTGTAGCCCATCGAGGCCCCCGGGACACCGTCTAAATCTACCAACAAGTTCTATAACCTAAAACGGACTCGGTCAAGGTCTCAAATCACATCAAACAACGCCAAAATGACGAATCACACCATGAATCGAATTTATGAACTTTTTGATCTTTCAACTTCTAAAACTCGTACCGAAACCTATCAAACCAACCCAGAATAACGTCAAGTTTTACAGGCAAGTCTCAAATGACATAACAGAGCTATTCCAACTCTCGAAATTGCATTCTGACCCCGATATCACAAAAGTCAACTTTTGGTCAAACTCCTCCATCTTCCAAACTTTAACTTTTCCAACTTTCGCTGAATTGCTTCACTTCAACCCACGGACCTCCAAATTCAAATTCGAACGTACGCCTAAATCCAAAATCACAACCCGAGCCTATCGGAATCATAGAAATTCCAATCCGAGGTCAAATACTCAAAAGTCAAATCTTTGTCAATTCTTTCAACTTCAAGCTTCTCAAATGAAAGTCACTTCTAAAAATCCTTTCCGAACTTCTCAAAAACCCGAACCGATGATGCATGCAAGTCATAATATACTGTGTGAAGCTACTCTTGACCTCAAACTGCCAAACGGGATGCAATGGCCCGAAACGATCAGTAGACATTGGGTATTTGGGGGGGTGAGCAAGGAAACATGGGAATTTGGGGGATTGAGGGTGAAGAGAGTAGTACAAAAAAATATTTTCCCAAAAAAATATTTTCTATTCTCTAACCAAACACTAGAAAATATTTTCGAAAAAATTATTTCCACTCACCAACCAAACATGAGAAAATAAGTGATAAAACCACTCATTTTTCATGAAAGTATTATTTAGGAAAACATCTCCCTTCATACCAAAAACACCGTTTATTATATCTAGTTTGAATAATGTAAACTCTTCTAGAAAAAAAGAAAAAAAAAAGGATATCTCCTAGTTTCTGGGGTTGCCTCGGCTTAACGTGGATGTAATATGATTTTACATATATAGATTGATAGTACAAGCAATTATCATTATCAGTACATTTTATTATGCTTAATTAATACTATGTAACATGTAATATTCTTTATGTCATTGATCTCATCTTCTATTAACAACTATTTGTAATAAAGTTTAGAATTTAGATGACCCAATAATTGAGATTCTCTTTGTAATCTGAAGTTTTTAGCAACTTTGTGAGAGAAAGTAGAGTTTTATCATTATTCATTAGTAAAGCGTACCCTTGTAATTTGTAAAATATCATGTCCGATATAATTTGACCTGATTTAATTATAGAGTTTTTCCTTTGATCGTGATCATTTTGATTATCTTTATGTAATTAATTAATATTTGCATCTCGATTACCGTGGACACTAAGAAATCGGATTAGATATTTTAAGTTTCTGTGAATTAATTTTAAGAAAAACAGTTGATAAAATTGGTATTAACAACAACAACAAAAAAAAAAGCTTTAGTCACATATAACCAATATATGGACTATAATATAAAAAATCTTCCAAGAGGACAAAATTTGAAACGAGCAAAACGAAAAGCTACATATTCAAATTGGGCGAATGGTGTAAAAAGTAGTGCTAGTTTCCAAATCTGTAATTTATGTGTCCAAATGAATAAACTATTACCAGGCAAGTTTTCACCAAATAATCAAAACAATATAATTCTAACTAAGGACTTGTCATAATCACAAATCAAAAGTTAAACTTGATCAGTAATTATTAATGTAAATTTAAAAAAAAATGCAAGATGCTTCTTATTCTTCTATTGTATTGAAATTAGATTTAACTTATATATACAGAACAATATATTTTTTTAATATCATCAACATATTATGTTATAGAAAGTAACTTGTGCGTATTATATTTATAAATTTTGCTTTTAGTAAACAATCATTTAAATTTGTAAATGACATAGTAATAGTTTAACATTCATTTGTTAATGTATATAAAAAGAACACCTTCGAATAAACTCTTTTTCAAGAATCTAGTCTGGTGGGAAGCTAGGCTGGAAGCGCGACTATCGAAGCTACTTCCCATTTCTTTTCTGCACATCATCACTGAGACAAGTTGATTTTGGGGAACACATGAAAATGAAGGTAATATGCGAATGAATGATAACTCATAACAGCACTTCCGCAAGTAGTATATAAATAAAGAATAGAGTAGTTTATAGTAATTACTTTATACTCACTCTGGTTCGCAACAAGTGATCAATTTGCTATTAGCACGCCCATTAAAAAAATATTAAATTCTATACAAAAATACCTACTATGACTAAACTATCCCTAATTAAACATTTAATGTGAGGTGTAAGAATTTTTTTTTAGGAATATGTACATAGGAGTTATTTTGTAAAAAGAAATTGAATTCTTTCTTGATTGCATAACTAGATACTTATTTTGAACCAAAATGAAAAAGTAAATTGGTCACTTATTGTGAACCGGAGGGAGTACTCAAATTGTGAAAAATAAAATTGGCCAATCCGTTCAAACTAATTGTTAGTTAAAATGTGAAAAAAAAAATATATATATATATAGATAGAGAGAGAGAAAAAAAAATTATAGAACTCATAACAAAAATGCAAAATATCAGAATTAAACAACGAGCATAAAAAGATAGAATTGCTGTAAAGTAGTAGACTGGACAGTGGTGGAACTAGAAGAATTTTGAGGCCAAAGACGGCCAACATTGACTGGGGCTAGATCATATTGTGACTAGGAAATGGGTTTGCCCTTGAATTGAAGTGATGAGGTGGGAAAGAGGGAAGTAGGACTCTTATTGACTAAAGGTTGTACTTCGCCTTGCTTTAGAATGAAAGTTGCTATGAAGCCCCTACTACTTACTTTGTTTGATTCAAAAGGCGAACAGCCCCCTCCCCCGCCCCAAGTATGGGGTGGGGTACCACTATTCCTAATATCATAAATCATTCTGTGAAGCAAAAATACTTCGATATCATTGAAAAAGTGGAATAAGAAAGGTCGTAGTACCCTAGGCCCGAACTTAGCCTTGTTAGAATCCAATGTTAGAAGGAAGAATTTAATAGGCATTCCAATATCCGTTTTCTTAGATAGACGCAGAAGAAATGGAAAAAATTGGATTTGTGAACTCGCCTTAGGATGGAGGGGAAGCACTCGAATCAAAAGTTGTAACCATTCAATTTCGTGCAAACCTTTTACGGTCCAAATGTATGGACTAGTTAGTACTCCCTCTGGTTTACAATAAGTGTCTAATTTACTTTTAACACGCCCATTAAGAAAATATTAAATCCTATACAAAATTACCTAGTATGACTAAACTACCCCTAATTAAACATTTAATGTGAGGAGTAAGAAAACTTTATAGGGATATGTATATAGGGGTTATTTTGTAAAAACAAATTAAATTTTTTCTTGATTACATAACTAAACACTTATTTTGACCAAAATAAAAAAGTAAATTGGACACTTATTGTGAACCAGAGGGAGTGCTTGTTATGCATCACAAGTAGAAATTTTAAGGCTAAATACCAATATAACCCCTTGAACTTGGCATAATTTGTACTCCCTCCGTTTCAGTTTATCTGAATCTATTTCCTTTTTTGTTCTTTCTAAAAAGAACGAACCCTTTTTAAATTTGAAAACAATTTAGCTTAAATTTCCAATTTTATCCTTAGTGAGAAGCTTTTATAACCACACAAATCAGGTGGATCCCATTTTGAATTATTTAGGACCACAAATTTCAAAAGTTATTATTTTTTCTTAAATTTCATACCCAATAAACAAATTCACATAAACTAAAACAGTACTCAAACACTTCAATCTAACTAGTGACCAGATGAACACTTGAGCTCGATAAAAATATGTCTAAGTTAAGCCCACCAATATATATCCACACCCCAAGAAAGTGTGGGGGTGGATGGTACATCTTTTCTCGTGCTATAAATACATCACTTTTCTCTTTACTTCACATCCATAGTGAAGGCCAGCTCAGATTTCAGAGCGCAAATCAGTTTTCTCCTTCCTACTCCCATTCCTTTTCTGTATCTGATCAAACAATGGCATTCCAAAAGGCATTTGCTACTTTGCTTATTGCATCACTTGTGCTTGTCCATTTCACCCATGCTCTTCAACAGGTTCCTCTTTTTTAAAGCTCAAATACCATATCATGTTTTAACTCTCTCTTGTAATAACGTTTGATTTTGTTGGCGCAGGGAAACAACAGCAAGCCACCAGCACCAAGCCCTCAAGCTCCAAAGCCGTTAGGTAATATATATTATTTCCTCCACGACAAATTACTGTACAAATTTCTAAATTACGATCATTCTGAATCCAATAACTCTAAATTTTGAATTCGACTATGTTACAGATTGTGCAGGAGCCTGTGAATATAGGTGCAGCGAGTCGTCTAGGCCAAATCTATGCAACAGAGCATGTGGAAGTTGCTGCCGTACCTGCCACTGCGTGCCACCAGGGACCTCTGGCAATTATGAAGCTTGCCCTTGCTACTTCAACCTTACTACTCATAACAACACCCGCAAATGTCCTTAAACGTTGATGAATGATGGCGATTTACATTTTCCCAATTTTTCTCCTCCAAATGTCCCTCTTATTGAATTTGTTGTGTATCATTATGTATGCCAGCTGTTGATTTTGAAATTTAATCAATTTTTTCGTGTGTACGACTGAAAGTTCAGTGTTTTTAATGCAATATTAATTGATACTACTATTTTTTTTATTTTCTATAGCCTTTGTTGTCACTGTCTATGCATTTTCCAAGCTAGCTATTGTACGTAGTTTCGTTTCATAACATGGAAGTTCAAGGAGGTTGTTAGCATTTACAACAGTACATGTTGTATGACCTTTATATAGCTTTTTTTTTTTTAAGTTCCGAGCAAAATAGAAAATTGATCGGATATATGTATATTTTCTGCACATAAGACATATATATAAAAAAATAAGTAAAAAATTATCGGCTATTATTTATGGAACCAACTAAAAACAAATTTCTCTTCAGTTTTCTGGTTCACGTTTTCTATATTGTTTATTGTTGTTTACTTTTAAATAATTTAATGTAAAATATGCTACGTTATCCGTGTACATAATTAAACCCTAAAATGAAATGTACTTCAGCAAAATTAATCTTCACGGAATGAATTAAAGTCCTAGCTTCTACAATGAATATTATTCCCTCCGTTCAACTTTACTTGACACGTTTTAACTTTTCAGCACTCCTTAAGAAATAATAAATGAAGTGCATAATTTATTATGATATCCATATATTAATTAATGCATATTTTATTGAATTTGAGAAAATAATTTAAAATGGATAATAAATACTGTGAATATAACAAGAAAAAAAAATCCTTATCTTGATATACATATAATAATAAATAAAAATAAAAATCTATTTTATACTAAATAAAAGTGAACGGAGGGAGTGGTTAGGTAAAGACCCTCGAAACTCTAAAATGAATTTAAAGTAGACGAGGTACAACTATATGTATCCATGACTCTTGCTGTACAAGCACTGAAGCAAAGTATGTCACTTTTGGACACTATCATTATTGAAATAGCGATCGAACTCCTAGCTTTTAGAGCTGCCTCAGTTTAAGCATATTATGAATGCAGTCTTCTTCAATTTTCTTCTTCTTCTTCCGTTAATTTTTAGTTGCTCTTTCCTTTTTTCGCCCCCATGTTATCACACGGGAGGGAATATGGGGACGTAAAAAAAGAGGTCCTATCAACTTGTTCCGACCTAAAATAATAAGCTCATGAGTTTAGTCTTACTTTACTGTCGATTTAAAAATTGTACTCATTTTAAAATTAAATACTAATAAATAAAGTATATACTATTTTACAATTTTATCCAGAATAATGATAACATTTTCAAAAGTCTTGAGAAATGATTTGGGGAATGAGTAGTTAATGTCGATAAGGATAAAATAAGGAAAAAAATTATCTTTCTCTTAATTTAGTATAGTGGATAAGTAAAAATAAAAATACATTTTTAATATAGTGGACAAGTTAAATAGTGATTATGGAGCTGCTTAGAGGCTAAAGGGGTTCCGGTTGCCAATATTAGGGTGATTAAAGACATGTATAATGGAGCTAAGACTCGGGTTAGGACAGTAGGAGGCGACTCCGAGCATTTTTCGGTTGTTAGGGGATTGCACCAAGGGTCTGCATTCAGCCCATTCCTATTTGCCATGGCGATAGATGCACTAATTCATCATATTCAAGGGGAGGTTTCATGGTGCATGCTATTTGCTGATGACATAGTTCTAACTGACGAGACACGAGGCGACGTCAACGAGAGGCTAGCGGGTTGGAGACATGTCCGTGAGTCTAAAGGTTTCAAGTTGAGCAGGACGAAGACGGAATGCCTAGAGTGCAAATTTGGGGTTGAGCCGATGGAAGCAGGAGTAGACGTGAGGCTTGACTCTCAAGTTATTCCCAAGAGGGGTAGTTTCAAGTATCTTGGGTCAGTTATTCAGGGGATCGGGGAGATCGACGAGAATATCACACATCGTATAGGGGTGGGGTGGATGAAGTGGAGGTTAGCGGCGGGAGTTCTATGTGACAAGAAAGTGCCACCATTACTAAAAGGTAAGTTTTATAGAACAGTGGTTAGGTCTGCCATGTTGTATGAGACTGAGTATTGGCCGGTTAATAACTCACACATCCGGAAGATGAAAGTAGTAGAGATGAGGATGTTGAGGTGGATGTGCGGGCATATAAGGATGGATAAGATTAGGAATGAAGATATTTGAGAGAAGGAGGGCGTGGCCCCCANTAATCACTATTTAACTTGTCCACTATATGTATCCATGACTCTTGCTGTACAAGCACTGAAGCAAAGTATGTCACTTTTGGACACTATCATTATTGAAATAGCGATCGAACTCCTAGCTTTTAGAGCTGCCTCAGTTTAAGCATATTATGAATGCAGTCTTCTTCAATTTTCTTCTTCTTCTTCCGTTAATTTTTAGTTGCTCTTTCCTTTTTTCGCCCCCATGTTATCACACGGGAGGGAATATGGGGACGTAAAAAAAGAGGTCCTATCAACTTGTTCCGACCTAAAATAATAAGCTCATGAGTTTAGTCTTACTTTACTGTCGATTTAAAAATTGTACTCATTTTAAAATTAAATACTAATAAATAAAGTATATACTATTTTACAATTTTATCCAGAATAATGATAACATTTTCAAAAGTCTTGAGAAATGATTTGGGGAATGAGTAGTTAATGTCGATAAGGATAAAATAAGGAAAAAAATTATCTTTCTCTTAATTTAGTATAGTGGATAAGTAAAAATAAAAATACATTTTTAATATAGTGGACAAGTTAAATAGTGATTATGGAGCTGCTTAGAGGCTAAAGGGGTTCCGGTTGCCAATATTAGGGTGATTAAAGACATGTATAATGGAGCTAAGACTCGGGTTAGGACAGTAGGAGGCGACTCCGAGCATTTTTCGGTTGTTAGGGGATTGCACCAAGGGTCTGCATTCAGCCCATTCCTATTTGCCATGGCGATAGATGCACTAATTCATCATATTCAAGGGGAGGTTTCATGGTGCATGCTATTTGCTGATGACATAGTTCTAACTGACGAGACACGAGGCGACGTCAACGAGAGGCTAGCGGGTTGGAGACATGTCCGTGAGTCTAAAGGTTTCAAGTTGAGCAGGACGAAGACGGAATGCCTAGAGTGCAAATTTGGGGTTGAGCCGATGGAAGCAGGAGTAGACGTGAGGCTTGACTCTCAAGTTATTCCCAAGAGGGGTAGTTTCAAGTATCTTGGGTCAGTTATTCAGGGGATCGGGGAGATCGACGAGAATATCACACATCGTATAGGGGTGGGGTGGATGAAGTGGAGGTTAGCGGCGGGAGTTCTATGTGACAAGAAAGTGCCACCATTACTAAAAGGTAAGTTTTATAGAACAGTGGTTAGGTCTGCCATGTTGTATGAGACTGAGTATTGGCCGGTTAATAACTCACACATCCGGAAGATGAAAGTAGTAGAGATGAGGATGTTGAGGTGGATGTGCGGGCATATAAGGATGGATAAGATTAGGAATGAAGATATTTGAGAGAAGGAGGGCGTGGCCCCCATGGAGGACAAGATATGGGAAGCAAGACTCAGATGGTTCGGGCATATTCAGAGGTGGAGCACTGATGCACCGGTGAGGAGATGTGAGCGACTGGCTGTGGTGGGCACGAGGAGAGGTAGAGGGCGACCTAAGAAGTATTGGGGAGAGGTGATCAGGCGGGATATGGCGTGACATAGGATTACTGAGGATATGGCCCTTGACAGGGAATTGGCCCTTGATAGGTCGAGCACTAAGGTTGTAGGTTAGGGTTTGTGAATATTTCTACAGCGCACTAGAGTGAGACTAGCCAGTTAGGAGTTAGTCTTAGGATGCTACTGGTCATCTACTGATGCAGGATTTTATCTGCTGGTTATTTTTATACCTTCCACCTATTCCATCTATTCCGTATTTCTTATATTGATGTTATTTTATTATGATTCTATTGATGGTACTAACATACCGTCTCTTGTTGCTTTCTTGAGCCGATGGTCTTCTGGAAACAATCTCTCTGTCCCTCGGGGTAGGGGTAAGGTCTGCGTACATATTACCCTCCCCAGACCCCACTTATGGGATTATACTTGACCGTTGTTGTTGTTGTTGTGGACAAGTAAAATAGTGGAGGAAGTATATATATGCCATCTAACGTGACACGTTGAGAATATATTATGTTTTTGAGACTGAATAACTCACTTTTTCCCCTAATCCTTTTTTTATAGTGGATAAATGCTAAATGAAAACATAAAGGCTCATTGATCTATTATTTTAAGAAGTTTAACAATTATTATATCTCTGAAGACCTCTAGCTTAATATTCTAATTACAAGTTTCAACATCACAAAAATAGATAAGGGAAGAGAAGAATTTACCAGTTACTCATCACAAATTACATTTGACTCTCGTAGGGAAAAATTATGGGCGGATTTAAATAAATAAGTTGAAACAGAATCTAATAAGTAAAAGTAATGAACTTAGATGGTAATATGAGTTAGGTGAGGGATAGTATGTGAGCTGGTCATCACTTCAATCAATGCAAGGAATAACCAACTTGCTTTGTACCAAATACAGATCAAACCTTGCTCATCCACAGCTGGCTGATTTCTTGTGACGGTGCTATTTAATTTTCTTAATCTTAGGGTGTGTATGGTATAACGGAAAATGTTTTCCACAAAAATATTTTCTTGAAAAAACAAGTATAGTAATCTTATTTATTTTTTGATGTTTGGTACGCAAATTAAGGAAAATGACTTCTCAAGAGTATTCATAAATAATTTAGATATAATAAACAATAAGCCATAAACTTTCAAATCAACAACCTTCCGGACCCACAAATTTCATAAACTTTTGAGCCACTAAACTTTCAAAATCGCGGAATTTTGAACCCGTAAACTTTATAATTTCTAAATATGTAACCTTCCAAACACATAAATCTCCGATCTCATAATATCTCATAATTTTGGAATTTGTAAAATTTTGAGCATTTAAACCGATAAATAATAAAATTAAAACTGAAAAATATATTTTAAATTTTTTTTCGGGGGGAGGGGGGAGGCGAGGGCCGGGGGCAGTAAAACAAAAAAAATAGAAATTTATATTACAAAAAAAAAAGTAAAAAAAAATTTTGTGCGCGGGGGGAGGTGAGAGTGGGTGGTGCAGAAAAATGAAAAAACAGAAATTTAAAATTGCAAAAAAAAAAAATTAAGGTAAAAAAAATTATTTTTTTTGCGCGGGGGGAGGGGCTGAAGCGGTAGTAGGGTGGGTAGTAATGAAAAAACTGAAATTTGAAAAAAAAATCGTTTTTTGGAGAAGGGATGGGGTGGGTTGGTGAGGGTGGGGAAGGTTGAGAAGGAGCTTTGGAAAATGTTTTCTCTTCTTTCGATAAGGAAAATGTTTTCCGAAATATTTAAGCCAATCAAACATGAGAAAATTGGAAAATATTTCCATAGTACCAAACACACCCTTATACTCTACATTAAACAATATTTTATCGGATTATTAATTATTGATTAGTTATTTTAGAAATTTGACTATATTATGTATTTTATAAGCAATATAATTGTATGAATACTTTTTTTAAAATTTTAGTGCTGAAAATTATTATTTTTGTATTTGTAAAGTGCGTCTTGCTCCAATCAAAGCTTCTCAAAACCAAGTGAAACTATGAAAGTGCGGTATTTCTACCCTTCGTAATTCCTACTCCAAACATGAACCAAGTGGAAACTTTACTTGACAGTTGTAGCTCCAGTGCCCCACGTAATCTTCATTCTATCACAAAGACAAAGAAATCAGTCTGGGTCAAGGTTGAACAAATCCGAGCGAGTTAGTTAAAACTAACGAGTCATGATCAAGCTAGAGGGTGTTTGGTTAAGCTTATAAGCTGGTCAAACTGGCTTATAAGCACTTTTTGGCTTATCTACGCGTTTGGTAAAATTAAAAGTGCTTATAAGCCAAAAGTCATAAGTTGGTCTCCCCCAACTTATCAAATTTCAGCTTATAAGCACTTTAGGTTTGACCAAAATATTTACTATTCTATTCTTAAAATACTTCTTTTTAAACAAAATTCTTTGTATACCCAATTTTTTAGCTGCTTATTATTAATTTCAGCACTTTTATCCAAATACGTAACTGCTTATTTTTTAAATCAGTTTCAACAATTAAAAATATTTTTCAGCACATATACTTATCAGCTACTCTAAATCAACCAAGCCAGACGGGCTCTTAGTCCAAGATGTTTTAGGATTAATATGAATATTGGGCGCTGTCATAACACAAGTCATCTACCTTGAGGTCGGGATAACCCAGTACAAATTAGTATTTAATAGAAAAAGAGTCACACTCAAATAATGTGATGTACCCTAATTTAATAATTTCTTGTTACGATTGGGTCAGAGTTTTTTATGTATTTCATTCAGTATATTTAATATTTTAGTTAGACAATGGGGTAGCTTATTGAATACATTAATTTAGACATTCAGATCATGGGTTGAAAACAGCTTGTTGGTTAGGATTTTAACCAACAAGTCAAAAATGGTGGACCGGCTATCCTAGGAATCTATTATGACCCTTCACTATTATAATGTAATTAATTTCACAAATGATCATATAACTATGACTTTTTTTTAATAAAGTTATGTATAACTTTATTTTTCACACAAAAATTATATAACTATATTTTTTTCACTAAAGTCATATAATTTTGTCTTTTCACGCTAAAATCATATAACTATAAAAAAATTTACCAAAATCATATAATTATGTTTTCTCACAGAAATCATAAAACTTTTACTTACTCACAAAAATCATATTGATCGAAAAATATGATTTTTCACTAGTATTTTCTTATTTTGTAGATTTTTATTTTCTTATTTTCACGGAAAATAAAATAAGAAAATACTAGTGAAAATTATATTTTTCGATCACTATAATTTTGTGAGTTAGTAAAAGTTTTATGATTTTTGTGTGAGAAAACATAATTATATGATTTTGGTTAAAAAAATTAGAGTTTTATGATTTTTGTGTGAAAAGACAAAGTTATATGACTTTAGTAGAAAAAAGTCATAGTTTTATAATTTTTGTGTGAAAAATAAAGTTATATGACTTTAGAGAATAAAAAGAGTATATATGACTTTTGTGTGAGAAAACAAAGTTATATGACTTTAGTGAAAAAACGTCATAGTTTTTTTTTTTGGTTAAAACATTGTCTCCATTGATCATTTATGTGCAAAAAGTTACAATTTGAGTTTGGCATCCCAAACTTTGTACATGATCATTGAGGTGAGACTATCGGGGCTAATCTAACCAAAAATGAAATTAACTATACAAAAACTATGGCGGGTCATATATGACATGCCCTGGTTTGGCTATTTTGATCCTAAAGGTTGGTAGATCCCATCTATCCATGTCGACGAGTCCTTTGACTTGGTTAGGGAGGTCAGCAAAAGAGTTGAAGACATGGATTATATCGCTACTGTGGCTGAGACTTGCTAGTTTATCTGCAGGTTTATTTGTTTCTCGGAAACAATGGTTGATAACAAATTCATGCTCTTCAACTATATCCTGAATCTCTGTAATTATGTTCTCTATCTTCCAGGGGACTTTCCACTCTCTTCTGATGCATTTTGTGAGGAGCATTGAATCTGTTTCTCCCAAAGAAAGTCCATAGCCATTTGTTGCACACCACTTGATTCCAAAGAGCATTGTGGTTGCTTCTGCGAAGTTGCTGGTACCTGGTCCTAGGGGAATAGAGTAGGCAAAAATAACTATTCCTTGCATATTCCTGACCAGGCCTCCACCTCCACACATACCATGAATACAACTCCCATCACTATTTAGTTTAACTGTGTGGGGAGGTGGTTTGGTCCATTTGATAATTTTGGATATCTTTTGCTCAATTACTGCTTCACATGCCACATATATTGATTGCCAATCATCTCATATTCTTGCTATACCAAATCTGTTATTTAAAATCTGCACAAGAGTAAACAAAATGTTAGTTTTGGTTCTGTAAAAAGATGGCCTAATATTCTCAAATTTCTTGCTGCATCTTGACTTCCATAACTCCCAGCAAATTATAAGATGGAGGATTCTAGTAATGAGTTTTGCAATGCAGTTGCGAGCCTTGAAGTTCCACCACTTGAGAAGTAGCATTTTAAGGTTCATGTTGTTATAGTCTATGCCCAGTGGCCCAGCGAAGAATCTCCAAATCTTTTTTGCATGTTCTCCCCGGCAGAATAGATGATCTACATTCTCGATTGTGGCATTTTGGCTATTATTGTTGCAACAGTGGCAATTAGGATCAATCTCAATTCCAAATTTTGCAATTCTATCTTCAGTAGAAAGTTTATCATATATAGCTCTCCAAGTGAGGAAAGAGATCTTGAAGGGGACTTCTTTGTGCCAAACTCCACTAGTAAAATTGTTTACTTCCTTCCTTTGTCTACAGTTCTCCCAGGCAGAGCCCACAGTACATTGCCCTGTGTTAGTTGGCATCCATATGGCTTTGTCCAATCTATTTCTGCGTAGTTTGATGCTCAGACTAGTGATCCTCCTCTTAGTGTCTTCATCTGGTTGCACACGAAGTCTTTTTTAGACCCAAATCCCATCCATGAGGACCTCATTAACTCTAATCTGGTCTTGAGTGTTAGTGTCTTGGAGAAGAAGGTGGAGAGGTCCTAAATTTGACCAATTGTCATACCAAAAAGATACCTCTCCTTTAAAAATGTTCCAGATGATGTTATCCACTTCTTCCTTTATACTGCATAGAGCTTTCAAACTCTGAGATTGGCTGATAATAGGTGAATTTGACTATAATCACGCCTTAAATAATCACATTC
>MU749476.1:54297-77030 GCA_026770625.1 Nicotiana glauca | reverse complement strand
TCCTTTAATTGGAAAAACTCTTTTGTTTATATCCCTTCGCTGGGGTGTAAGCGCCGTAAAAAAGAGGTGTGACAACTAGAATTGTGCAGTCCGTACTGTTGGCCTTTTTGCCCTGTTTTGATTCTTGTTCACTTTTGATTCCTTTATGAGTTGATTCTGACTTTATTGGCTCATTTTCCAATATTCCTTCAAGCAAGCACATTTCGTTAGTTTTCTAGAGTACCTTTAGGCATTTTTTAGCTAAAACACAAGTAAAAGAGAGCAAATAAGCGGTCAAAATCTCTACTTATCAACTCCCTAAAACTTAAGCTTTTTCTTCTCCTCAAGCAAATAAGGCAATTCCCACCTTCACTAGAAAAAAGGATATTTTAGCTAGCCTAAGGTGAATCAATTACATATCAATTGGGATCAATAATTACCCACAACACATATGAATTATCAACAACGCAATGATTTGACCTTTTGAGTATAATAGTTCTAGTGTGACACTAGAGCATCAAGAGTTAACTATATTCATCAAAGAAACTCGCTCTTTTTTGTAGGTCATTGTGGATCCAAAACTGCTCATTCCCTACTCTCCATTAGCAAATCTCATGATAGAAACTAAGCACCCACTACACTGTATAGAGAACTAGATTCTCTATCAATTCCCATTGTAAGCAACAGACTGTAAAACCAAATAGTATATGGAATCAGGTTCTCTAATTGTTCCTATAATAACTCGGCAGTAAATAAAGGACACAGAGGATTTTTACATGGAAAAATACCAAATCAAGGGGACAAAAATCATGACCTACAATTGTAGGCTTTCAACTTCACTAACTTGTTAACACACTATTACAAGACACTTTGTAATGACTCTATTACGCTTCAACTCAATTAACTTGTGATATACTTACCACAAGCCACTTTGTCACTCACTAGTTACAAAGACTTCAACTCAACTAACCTATGATGCACTTAACACAAGCCACTTTGTCACTCACTAGTTACAAACACATCAACTTATGACTAACTCTAGTCACAACACAAAATCAGAAAGTTTATGGTTTTATAAAGGGGTTCCTATATAATGCTTCTAACTAAGCTAAGTAGTAGTTACAAATGAATAACAAATAACAAAAACTCAACAAACCTAAGGACTTAAGATATCTTCAATCTTTAGATCTGGTCCTTGAGGTTGCAACAGCTTTGTTCTTGAGAGAGGTTGCGGCTAGCACTTGAGAGAATATTTTCTTTTGATTTTGCAAGTGTTGGAGAGATGAAATCCCCTGCCTTATGTTGATAATATGTGTGGGTGATGTCATCAAGGATGATGCAATAAAGTAAGTTCCCTTTACTTTGGCCTTAGCAAGCTACAACTGTGCTGTTGTATGGCTGCAAGATGGTACAATGCAACAGTCTGCCAGATGGTATAGTGCAGTAGCTTTTATAGTTGTAGAGTTGACTGTACTATGACGAGGGAAACTGATCCTTATCTGGTCCCTCTGTTGTTTCCCTATCTGATTTCATTTAGAATTGAACCATACATCTGACTAGTTATTCGAAATGCAAGGGAACTTAATTGTATCAGATCTTATCTTGTTCTCTCATGAAGTAAGTTGTTTTACCTAACTTGATTGCATTTATACATGCGTGATATCACTTACACTGATGTAAGCAAGGTAGGTAAAAAGCCTTCCACAGAAAGTTAACTGCTGCACTATTCCTATATAGTAGTATGTGCAGGCACTAACTTTCCAGCTGGAGAGTTGACTTCATACAGTTTCCTCAGAAACTGATAGGGACCTGTTCCCTCAGCTGTTCCTTCCACTCTGAAGAGTTGAGTTATATCCCACACTAGATCCTAACCTAGAACTTTGTGATCTCAAAGTCCATGTAATATGTAACATGTTTCTTATATAGTTTTGGATGGTAAGTTTGTTAGATCATCAAAACATAAAGTAAAGTATTTATGCCCAAAGTACTTGTAAGCTATCAATTTCTCGTTTTTGATGATGACAAACTTAGAATTGATATTCACCCTAAGAACTGGATCTCCACATTGTTCCCCTTATGAATCAACCATATCCCTCCTAAGAACCAAACCTAAGCAACTGGTCATAACTGGTTCCTCAAGACTGTTTGGCAAATCATCAAAACTTAAAATACCATAATTTATCAATTTCCCCCTTTTTTATGATGACAAACCAAAAATTGATCTAAAAATTGAGAACCAGATTCCTCATATATTTCCTTGTGGATCATACCTATAATCAACATATTATCAGCAACATCCCCACTGCAAAGTAGAACTATCTTTCATGCACAACACAACATATTAATTATATTCTGTTCGTCCCCCATGTTGACACCTTTATAACTTCCCCCTTTTGGCATCATAAAAAAAAAATAATTGAAGAAGCACAACCAAAAAGAAGTTCAGCAACATTAACTCATGCCACATGGTCAACGCAGTATAAACAAGAACAACAAGTGAATGTCATTGCACAAAATAGAGTGATTGCCCATAGTAGAGTAATTATAATAAAAACAGAGTAGTTTCAACAATACATGATATGACAATTTAAACAGATAAAGTACTAATGTAATCAACTATAGGAATCAAAAGAAGATAAGAATTCAAGGGAATTTGGAGGGCGTGAAAGACATGGATCACTAGGAAGGAGGAAAAGTAAGGGGCTAAGGCCTTAATGAGCTTGTCCATTCGTTCATTTTCTCTCCTTTGGTCAATGATCGTCTGCTCTCTCAGTTCCTCCACCTGTTTCCTCAATCTTTCATTCTCACCCTTCAACTTAGCATTCTATTTTGCCGAGGATCTACGAGGACCTAGTGCTCAACCTATCTCTGTAGGCCGAACCATCAATCAGATCACCAAGAATCTCCCCAAGCTTCTGCCCATCAAGAACAAACTCAGTCCAATGTACATAT
The DNA here is from genome assembly GCA_026770625.1 of Nicotiana glauca. Classification (NCBI taxonomy): domain Eukaryota; kingdom Viridiplantae; phylum Streptophyta; class Magnoliopsida; order Solanales; family Solanaceae; genus Nicotiana; species Nicotiana glauca. The sequence continues at coordinate 74,099 of MU749476.1, read as the reverse complement.
AGCATCATCGTATCACATAAAACATACAAGGTTTTACTTCTTATTCAGAAACATTAGGATTGGAGGAACAAAGAGGTGATTCTATTTTTGGAACTCAATAATGTCAAGAAGTTCCTCAATTTTTCAGAAATATCAAAGTCATCTCTCTACATTATAGCACTTTTTGAGACTTTAGAGTCTTCTACCTCTCCAAACCTAATGGCTCAACCTTTTTCTTCTATAAGGAGCCAGGTTCCTCACTTACACTTCCCCTTCTATCCCTGAGCAACCATGTACCCCTATTCTTTTTCTCTATTTGTTTGCCCTTATCATTAGCTGCATCTTTCTCAGCCAACTTTCGTTTCTCAATTTTTTTTACATTCTTTCTCACAATTAAAGATTTCATTTCATTTTCTCTTCCACAATCACATCAGCAGGTCATACCACTTCGTTATCAATCAGCCTACTTTTTATAAATCCTTTTAACTGGATCGGAAGTTCGTTTAAACACAAAACTCAAAAAGAAAAAGATCATCATTAAAATTGACTTCCTGGGAAGGACTTGAGGGATCAGGTCCCTCATTCAGTTCTCACATTTTCTAATTTCTCCATCCTTCAAGACTTCCACAAATCTAGCAACAATTTCAACCTCACGCTCTAGTATATTAGATCTACCCTATTCCCTTTCAATTAAACTTCCATCAAAATCTACCAAAGACTTCTTGGGGTTTTGATTCAGATGGAGTTAGGATTTTGGAAAGTGACAGAGTTGGGTTCACTTCTGCCATATTTTGAAAGAATGATTCTTTTGAGACAAGATTGATTTTGGTTTTCAAGAAAATAATCGATCTTAGTTGGGTGTAAGATAATGAAGTGCCTTTCTAGGGCAGGGTCAGTTCAGAAAAGGTTTAACATTTTGAACTTCAAAAGTTAGGATAAATGAGGAAATAAATTAATGAAATTATACTTCATCAGCTTAAAAAGGCATATAAGTATTGGAGAGACTACTAACCTGAGTCACAGGAACTAGGTTCCTTGACAGTTTTTGAAAATTTTGAGCAAAGACTCCTAGAAGTGCAATGTCAATCTTACTTGTTTTTGTCATGAAACTGCCATATGTGTATAACTGTAACAGTACATATTTGAATTAGATGTCGCCAAAAATACTTTTTAGCATTGTACCTTTCTTTCTTAACATAGCCAATCATCGTGGACCAGGTCCTTAGTTGATCTTGATCAACCCAACTCCAGTTGATTTCTTTCAAAATGTTCCCTGCTCTGTGCCTTGATAAAGATGTCTGCTACCTGGTCCTCCAACTCCCAGAACTTCATACAAATCAGAAACTTTTCAACATTATCCCTCAAAGAGTGATGTCGTACATTAATGTGTTTTTTCCTCTTGTGTTGTACCGCTTTCAAGCTGTAAATACACTAATGTCTCCAAGATGTTGCTTGATCTATACTAGTTGATCCCAACAATAAGCAGCAAACATGTATTGAGTTTCAGCAGAAGGAAGAGCCACGCGGTTCGTTTCTTTATACCCCATGAGATCAAGCATGACCCCAGAAAATACGCCGTTCCAGATGTGCTATTTCTATCCACCAGATATTCAACATTAGCATATCCAACCAATTCAATGTTATCTCCCGAGGAATAGTACAGAACCAGGTCTTACATCCCTTTGAGATATCTTAGGATTCTCTTGGCAGCTTTCAGATGAGATTTCTTTGGATTGGATTGAAACCTGTCACATAGACCCACACTAAAAACAATATATGGTCTGCTACAGAAGTGACCCTACGATACCTCTATACATGGTCTGATTTATAGGGGAACCAGGTTCATCCATTCTAGACAAGTAGTTGTAGCAATGGGAGTGTCAATGATTTTTGATGTCTCCATGTCAAATCTCATCAACAACTTCTTGATGTACTTTTGATGTCATATCATTGTCTATTTGGGAGTTTTCTTCACTTGTAAATCTAAGACAAAATTCAGTTCCCCCATCGTACTCATTTCTAACTCACTTCCCATGAGTTTTGCAAATTCTTCACATTTAGAGTCAACTGTTGCTCCAAAGATGATGCCATCAACATAGATCTGCACAATGAGTAAGTTCCTTCCTTGTTTCTTTAGAAAAAGACTGTTTTCAATTTTCCCTCTTGTAAAGCCATTTTCTAGAAGGAATTTTGACAACCTTTCACACCAAGAACGGGGAGCCTAGCTCCTATAACAGTTCTATCAGTAGGTTGTGGAACAAGGTTCCACACACTGTTCCTCTCAAGTTGAAGGAGCTCTTCTTGCATAGCTATAATTCAGTCAGCATCTTTCAATGCTTCCTTGATATTCTTAGGCTCTATTTGAGAGAGAAGGTTGAGAAGGCAAGTGAGTATCTTGTCTTTGATCTGGTTTGAATTCCTCAGCAACTAGAATTCCATGTACAACATCCATAACTCTATTTTCTGCTTCAAATATTGTGATTGAGGGATCAAGTTCCTCTATGTCGGCTGGAGTTTGATCTTCAGTTTTGAGGAACATGGTCCATGTAAATCTGGAGTAGTCATCCATAATGACAAAAGTATGTACCTCATTCCTCCTCTACTTGGCATCCTCATAGGTCCACATAGATCCATATGGAGGAGATCAAGTGGCCTTGAGATGTTAACTTCCTTTTTGGACTTGAAAGAGGATCTGCCTTGCTTTCCTTTTACATATGCATCACACACCTTGTGATCCTTGAAGCTTGACTTGAGCAGACCACGAACCATGTCTTTATGTACTAATTTGTTCAGCATCGTGAAACTTGTATGACCTAGACTTCTGTGCCATAGCTCAGCATTATCATTAGCAGCACTCAAACAGCTAAGATCCCCTTGTCACGGATTTTGAAAATACCCAGCAAGCTATACTTCAACCCCTTCACAAAGTATTGCATTTTTAGTAGAGTGGGAAAGAGACTTCCCGATCCTTCCAACTCCCAAAATGTATCCCTTCTTTCCATTTTCAAAAGATACACTTCCTCCTTGTAGGGCCTTCAGTGAAAGGAAATCATTTGTACTTACAGTAATGAGCTTCGAGTAGTCGCTATCCATGTACCACTGTTGACTGCTCCCTTTCACTGTTCCCTGCTCAAGGAAATCAAGGGTTAGACTTAGGAACCTAAAAAAGTTTGGTCCCTTGCAATGAGGAAAGGGGTGAATGGGGGCTCTTTTGGTCCAAGCAGAACTTATATGTTTTTTATGTGAAGGATCAAGTTCCCTAACAGCAGTTACTTTTTCAGCAAAAACTTTGTTTTTCTGTTGAGATCGAAATCTGGCCTTACAATGTTCTTTAAAGTGCCCAGTGTTACCACAGTGAATGCAAAGCCAATTGTCAGGTACAATAACGTACTTTCTATGAGAATTGTAGGGAGTCTTTTCCCTTTAGAACCTAATTCCTTGCATGTTTCCCCCATTGTTTGTGTACAAGGCAGTGATAGTATCAGAAGACCAAGTCCACTTGAGTAATTTTTCAAGATCACTCTTCACTCTACCTAGTTCTTCCTGAAGTGTTTGTTTTTCCCAAGTCATCACACAGACTAGACTTAACTGAATTTAACTCACTTCAAGCTTAATGTATGCCTCGCAACTTTCTTTCCTTTTTGATAATTTTCAGGCATGCTCTCTATTTTAAGTTCCTTAATTGTTTCCTTCAAGTCGAATACCACCACTAGTAGGTCAACTCTCTCATGCTTAATGCTTTAAACTCTCTCCGTTAAGAGTGCCTTTTACCTACTTACACTCTCGATGGTCTCTTTTAGGTCTACATTTGCAATTTTTTCATCTAAGGCATCCTTATCTTTCTTTAAGTTCTCAATCGTTTCATTTAAATCAAATACAGCGACTACTAGGTCATCTCAGGTCTGTTCTACTTGTCCTAACTCCACAGTTAAAGAATCTTTATCATTTATAAGATTGTGATAAGCATCAATTAAAATATTAGCCAAATCTACCAGCTTCTTTTTAGAATAAAACTTCAAATTTCTTTGTACGTCCAGAAAGTTTACCTCATCATCATCATCTTCTTCATCCTCATCATATTTTTCCATCAATGCAAATATGGAATCATGTTTTGCATATTTGCTTTCAACGGCCATCGTGGAGGTATCTTTCTTTTCATTATCACCCTCAGGATCACTAGAGGAATCTCCCAAGGCAGGCAGACCTTGCTTTACCATATTATCAGCGACATCTCTTCTCTTGAACTTTTTGTTGGGGACCAGGTTCCTCTTACCCACCTTGTCAGCATTGTGTTTATAATGAACCTGATTGTGGAGAGGATAATCTTTGATAAAATGTCCTGGTTTTCTACACTTGTGACAACAATCGTATCCTTTAGTATTTTTGCTAGAGCTACCCCTCTACGGAATGCCTCCATTTCTACTAACCATTTTATGAAATCTTTATGGCATGTAGATTTATCGACCTTCCTCAAATTCTGGTAGAGCATCCATGTAGATCCTTCCTAGGTGTTAACCTTTTACAAAGAACCTGCTATGATACAAATTGATAGAAACTAAGCGTCCATCAGACTGTATAGAGAACCAGATTATCCATCAGTTACCACTGTAAGCAACAGACTGTAAAACCAAACAGTATAGGGAATCAAGCTCTCTAATTGTTCCAGCAGTAACTCGACAGTAAATAAAGAACATAGAGGATTTTTATGTGGAAAAATCCCAACTCAAAGGGACAAAAATCAAGACCTACACTTGTAGGCTTTCATATTTACTAACTTCTAAACGCACTATTACAAGCCACTTTATAATGACTCTATTACAAAAACTTAAACTCAACTAACTTGTGATACACTTACCACAAGCCACTCTTTCACTCACTAGTTACAAAGACTTCAACTCAACTAACTTATGATGCACTTAACACAAGCCACTTTGTCACTCACTAGTTACAAAGACTTCAACTTATCACTAAGTCTAGTCATAGCACAAACTCAGAAAGTTTAAGGTTTTACAAAGGGGTTCCTACATAATGCTTCTAACTAAGCTAAGTAGGAGTTACAAATGATGAACGAATAACAAAGACTCAAAAAACCTAAGGACATAAGATATCTTCAATCTTTGGATCTGGTCCTTGAGGTTGCAGCAGCTTTGTTCTTGAGAGAGGTTGTGGCTAGCACTTGAGAGAATATTTTCTTTTGATTTTGCAAGTGTTAGAGAGATGAAATCCCTTGCCTCATGTTGATAATATGTGTGTGTGATGTCATCAAGGATGATGCAATAAAGTGCCCTTTACTTTGGCCTTATCAAGCTACAGTTGTGCTACTGTACTGCTGCCAGACGGTACAGAGCAACAACTTTTACATCTATAGAGTTGACTGTAAAATCATGAGGGAAACTAATACCTATCTGGTCCGTCTGGTATTTCGTTATCTGATTTCATTGAGAATTGAACCAGACATCTGACTAGTTATTCAAATATCAAGGGAACTTAATTGTATCAGATTCCTTATCTTGTTCTCTCATGTAGTAAGTTGTTTTACCTTCCTTGATTGTATTTATACATGTGTGACATCACTTATAGTAATGTAAGCAAGAAAGTTAAAAATCCTTCCACAGAAAGTTGAATGATGCACTGTTCCTGTACAGTAGCGTGTGCAGGCAGCAACTTTCTAATTGGAGAGTTGACTTCATACAGTCTCCTTAGGAACTGATAGGGACCTGTTCCCTCAGTTGTTCCTTCCACTCTGAAGAGTTGAGTTATATCCCACACCGGATCCCAACCTGGAACTTTGTGATATCAAGATCCATATAAATGTGTAATAGGTTCCTTATATGGTTTTGGATGGTAAGTTTGTTATATCATCAAAACATAAAGTAAAGTACTTATGCCCAAAGTACTTGTAACCTATCATCTCACTTTAGAATGTAACACTCAAAAGCAAGGATTGTGAAAAGTTCGCTCATCTCTCTCAAAAGAACGTCACAAGTCCGGCTTCGAGTACCATAAGCTTGCCCCTTATGTAAATCACCACTACTGTAAGCTCACTCAACTTGAAATCTTGTAGGGCTTTTGTGGGATTTAATGAAGGCTTTTGGACCAAGGTAGGATTTGTTGGAATAGAATGGTTTCATCTTTCCGTAAGCACTTCATTTTCTCTTTTCGGCTCATACTTTATTGACTCTTTGAGTCATTTTCTTCTTCCTCGAGGGAGCTAGAGAGACGTATCATCACTCTTTCTTGATTATGGCATTCATTCCTCTCCTTTTCTACTTACTCTATGTCTTTCATCATTGTTTTCTTGAATCCCTTCAACTTTCTACCTTATTCACTTTTTTTTTTGGAATTCTTCTTTTTGTTCTTTTCTTATTTTCCTTGCCTTCCCTTTACTTTATTTCATTCTATTCATTGTACCTTTTATCACTTTCAAACTCCTCGTCTCTCCCCTAAACTTATGTTTTTTTCAATTGTTTCTCAAAAATTCTAAGGAAAGATCGGGTGCCAAGAGAGGCTCATTACAAAACAAATAAAGGCTTGTAACGTGGTTATTGAAAGAAAAAGGGCTTCAGCTCAAAGGGGTTGACTAGGGATATCACATTGGTAGGATATGGAAGATTTCAAATTTCAAATTGGATCTTGGGGAGCCTATAATCTTTTCCCAAGCCAAGCAACACTTAGATTTCATATAGAAACACATTTTGGGCAAGTTCTAGACCATTAGCACGGGTACTTGGACTTGTAACTAAACATATCACCTCTCACGCTTCTGGATTGCTAGAGAGAATAGAGTTGAGGGCCCACAACAACCCTATATAAGATTGAGAATAACAAATGGCTCGACTTAAACCACTCGATGATTGCTTAAGTCGACACAAGAGTCAAAAGGGTCATCACTAAAGCTATTTTCTGCCACCAACTTGTTTTTAACCATACGATCATAGGTAAATGTGTTGGTACGAAGTGAAGCATGCTTGAAACCACTTTTATTCATTATTACTATATTTTCCAAAACATAAAATAAAATGGACTCAATCTCTTAAGAAGGTTGTCACGCCATCCATCATTATGAAGAGCCACCCGGTTCACACATAATCCAACTTTGGAAAGCGTGGCATTAAGTAAACCAAAGGATTATTGCTCACTCAAAATGTAAAAAGAAGCTAGCAAATTAAAAAAGCTACTATAGTAAATAAGAAGTTATACTACAAAGGAAAAGCAAACTAAAGAAGCTATGAAATAAACTACGAAAAGCGAGATAAATAAATATACAAACCGAAGTCAAATGAATATATGCATAAGGGAAATGAATATCTACATCAAATGGGGAGAATATATACATAACAAAAGGAAATTAAGGATGAAAGAAAAACAGTATGAGAGTTATTACAAGGCAAATTTCAAATGTCAAAGTATAATAATCAAAATAGACCACCCCCAAATGAAAATAATCATTGTCCTCAATGCTTAACAAAAATAAGAACATGGAAAGTGATAGCCTGTAAGAGTCCACCAAACTATAGAGTACCTGCTCCTCTACGAGCTAATGCTTAGAATGCAGTAACTGTTGAACGTAAAGAAGGAAAGAGATTTTCTACGTGGAAAAATCCCACACAAGGGGATCAAAAAACCACGACCTACACCTGTAGGCTTTAAGCTCACTAACTTGTAATCTACCAATTATAAGCCACTTTACAATACTTCCGATTGCAAAGGCTTCAAACTAACTTGCGATGCACTACCACAAGCCACTCTATAACTCTCCTAGTTATAGAGGATTTAACTTATGACTACTACTAGTCACAACATAAACTCTAAGGTTTACAAATTTTGTTTGTTCCTAAAATAATGCTTCTAAGAAAGCAAACTAGGAATTACAATATAGAGCAATTAACAAGATTACAACTCAACTATGGACAAACATAATACTTTGCTAGAAATTGATCCTTAGTGGAGTTGTCTTCTTGTTCTTGACGCACCAGTGACTTCAATGCCAAATCAATACTTTTTTTTCTTGGGAGAATATCACTAAATGCACAAAACAAACGTATCTTGCACCAGGTTGTTTTATCACAAAAGATATCACAATGGGTAGTGATGTCAACTCTTGGTGTACTTCTTCTCAGTAAGAAGTAACGGTTGCACTATCTGCAAAGCCGCTTCTAGCAGTTGCATTCCAGCTAGATAGTGGACTTTGCACTTCTGCCAGAACATGCCAACGGACCTGGTCCTGACTGTGTTCCTCAACTGTATGGTCACTTTCTTCTGCTATGTTCCGGCAGTGCACTTGACTTGTGCTTTTGTTAGAGAATCACAAGGGAGCATGCTCCTGTTGTGTTTCTCTATATATTGATTGCTTACCGCCACTGACTTGTTCTATTGTCGGAGATGTAGAAAGGGCCAACACATCGGGTCCCTATTGTGTTCCTGCCTAAGGTAGCCTTTGAACAGTTTACATGAACTGTGTATCCTGTGGGATGAGATTCTCTATCTGGTTCTTAACAACAAGTTTGTTAGATCATCAAAACATTATAAGCATAAGGCTCAGTTATTGAAAGTCCATGAATTTTTCCCTTTTTGATGATGACAAACTTAGGCATGATGAGCATTTGTATAGATCAGAATTAACAGTTAACCAGAAGAGAAATAAGAGAATGAGAGTAGTAGTTCCCCCAAAATCTTAGACCCCTTTAACCCCTTTAATCTATCACCAGTACCCAACCCTGTGATCTCAACACATACCCCCCTAATCGCCAATGCACAATGTAGATATGTAATTTTTGACCCTCCCCGAATTTTCACCCATTTTAGCATGTAAATATTTAGTTTAGGCTTAATATAGTTATTTTTACTAATTTTGACTCTTTTACTTTATTTCGTCAAAAAAATGAAAATTACAAAAAAATATTTTAGTTTACGTATTTTTGGTAAATTTAAAATATACAAAAATAGTACCTTATCTTTATTTTTATATAATCTTGAAAACACAAAAAAATAGTTTCATATTTTATAGTTTAGTTAAATTAATTAAAGTTAGTTTTATATTTTTATATTATAATTGTACATAATTTTAGAAGGAGAAATTAGTTTTAGGATGGTTTATCCCGTTTTTATAAATCTTGTAGTCTATTTTTCTAGTCTTTGGCCCAATTCCATAGCCCATAATTCCTAGGCCCATACCCCTAACCAAATTCCTACCCCCTATTAATAATACCTAATTCCTAAATCAAGGGGGGAGACCTAGAACCTAAGAGCTACAGCTGCGGCACATCTTTGAAGACCCTTTGATTGTAAGAAGGATACGGATATTGATGTTCTGCGTTTTACTAATGGGTACACTGCACTAACGTTATGTTTTACAGTCGGTGGATTTTTCATGGCCTCATCAATTAGAGAGATGATGTTGCTCTCAATCTCCTAAATCTACAAGCTCCTCTCTTGGAAACATTGTCCTCGTAGTAGTTCTGACCTTAGCAGCCTGGAATTGAGGTACAACAGAGTCGAGGATTTCCAGTTCAAGTTCCGAACATTTTTGGGTTTCAAGATAAATTTTGAGGTCCATTTCTCACTTTTCATTTCTCGAAGTTAATGGATCATTCCTTAATCTTGTTTTACATGTCTTTGCTTGGTTATGAAATTCTAACGTGCATTTGTGAATTTATATTTGGTTGTTAATTCTTGGCTAACGTTATGTATCCGACCACCTGATCCATTTTGTTTATAGTGTAAATGCCGACGAATAAGATTATGTTTCTTACTTTGGGTTAAATTAACATTCACGAAATAATCCATGTGAGAGCGCAGGGATTTTTACTGTAGCTGCCTTCTTGGATGGCTGACTTCTCCTTCACTGGGGCACCGTGTCATGTTTTCCGTCAAAACATTTGCGTTCAATGTCTTTATTCGTTGATTATCTTTAGTTTGAACTAATTTTTTAAAATTATTTTTTGTTATTGCTAATGAAAAATATAAAGAAAGAGAATTTCTGTCGGCGTTAATTAATTGGAAATGTGCTATGGGGGACTGGAATGCTAAAGCAAAGCAAGTTAGACTAAAAATGCAAAATGTTTACTCTCAGTATTCCCTTTGATCGTCAGAAGCATATTTTAGGTTGTTAACGCATGAACATGAGTTGAATTTTCATTTTATTTAGTTTTATTTTGTTTTTTTATTGTCCGCTAGGAGCATGATTAGGCCGGCCACACCCGGGTAAGCGAACCTCTAGCCGCATTTTGAATTTATTATCGTGACTATGTACACGTTCGCGTGACTTGATTACAGTTTCTTAACCAAATAATCGTAGTTTGCTTTAGGCCCGATTTAGATTAGTATTGCGATTATGTATACATTTGCGTACCGTAATTGCAAATTTAATTCTAAAAAGTAACTCGAGCGATGCGTTCGCGCAAATTCAACCAAACATTTCTTAATAAAAATAAACCAAGTGTTATTAATTGTGGATACATTTGCGTGACATGATTTGTTGATGCGCCAAAAGAAAAGAGTATACATACGTGTAACTCAATTCTTTAATTACAAACAAATCAAGTGATTAAAAGCGGTAAAAGTTAAATGCACATAAGTTTTAAAATAAGTAATTAGACAATTTTAAGCGACCGTGCTAGAAGCACGGAACCCAGGAATGCCTAACACCTTCTCCCGGGTTAACAGAATTCTTTATCTAGAATTTCTGGTTCGTGGACTTTAAAAAATAAAAATTTCCTCGATTTGGGATTTTAAAGATAAACTGGTGACTTGGGATACCATAATTTATTCCAAGTGGCGACTCTGAATTGAATAAATAATCACATTTCGAATAATGTCACTTAAATTGAAAAAACTCCCTTAACACCCTTCGGGTGTGTAAAAAGGAGGTGTGACAGCTCTAGCGACTCCGTTGGGGATAAGAACTCAGAACTTCTCGTTCAGGGTTCAACAATTCGAGCTCGTTTTATGATTTTTTTTCTTGGCTTCATTTATTGTTAATATTACTGTATTCTGTGAACCTTTTGTGCTAAATGCTATCTGTTTGTTGCTTTAATATTGTTTGAATTGTATACAACTATCTTCTTACGCACTCTCTGAGTCTTCTGAAAATGGTGCACACGTTCGCATGGCCCGCTTTTTCTATAGAAATTATACCAAATAAGAAGGGCCTGGGCAAGCAACAAGGCCGGACAGACTTTCGTGCTCCCGATACGTTGCCCCCTCCTCAACCCCTGTTGTTCGCTCGGGTAAGCCAAGTCTAGTCCACAAGCCCCAGGTTTTAAACATAGAATAACGCAACTGGATGCGGTAGGAACGATTATTTGTATCACGTGCATTTGACCTTGGGGACTCAACACAGGGGTTGGGTCCGTCTAGGATAGGTGTAGCCAAAATAAAGACCATCCTGCTGCATCCTACGTGCTATGTGAATATTTATCTATTTCGGCTTGCATGTTGACCGGCTAGGAAAAGGAAAAAAAAAGAAAATCAAAAATAAGAGGTAGGTCTTTAGAATATTCAGAAACTTTTCCGTAATTCTAAAGAAATGAAGAAAAAAAAAGTCGTTTCAAAATGAGCCAAAATTTCAAGTGCTATGTTTCCCCTATTTCGTCAAAACTGGCGAACTACGCGAGTCTGATTCTCACCGGATGTGAGATACGTAGGCAAATCTCATCGGTTCCGGCCCACCATTTTCAAAAAATCCAAAAATATTTTCATTTACTTCCTTTTTTATAAAGTCTTTCTTTTAGACCCAAATTTTTAAGAAAAATACAAAATATTTTCTTTTAATTTCTTCTTAAAATACAAAAATATTTTCGTTCTTCTTTCAAAAATAAAATTCCAAAATTCAAAAATATTTTTTTCTTCTTTAGAAGTTTTTCTTTCGAAATTCCAAAAAAATAGTAATCAAAAAATATTTTCTTTCTTCTTTATATAAGCCTTTCTTTCGAAAATGAAAAAAAAGAAAAAAAATTCAAAAAAAAAGAGTTAGTTTATTTGCTTTATTCCTGATCCTCCCGAACTACGCAAGATCTGATTCATGTTCCTACATGATACGTAGGCAACTCACATCAGGTTCGATCACCATTAAAAAGAAATGAAAAAAAAAGAAAAAAATGAAAAATAACGTTGATAATAATAAGGACAGGCTAAGTGCATTCTAACATGTTTTTTTTTGAATTGTGAAGAAAGTTGAGGTAGTCGGTTTGTGGTAAGCTGGAAACACAAGATCCAAGGAAAAATAATAACTGACATCGAAGTTGTTACAAGTACTCAAGAGACTCAGGGTTAGAGGGTTCAACAAGAGTCTACTGTGTTTGAGAAAAATAGAATACTGAAACAACAAATGACCGAAATGCGTCAAGCATGGGCCAATGGCCAAGGACAACCTTGTCATGAGTCACAATTTGCTACCCGGCAAAAGCAGCACCACTCTCCTGAGTACCACTCGTATTTGTTTGATCTTCCTGTAAACATTGAGAGGCCTGTCCGAAAAATGGCACATGAAGAAATAACCCAAAGAGTGGAAAGCTTAGAACAACAGTTGAAAAACATGCAAGGGTTGGTTGGTCAGAAGAGCATTGCCTTCAAGGACTTGCCACCTATTTTCAAGACTCCCAAATTTGAAAAGTATGATGGACATGGAGACCCTATAGCCCACCTAAAAAGGTATTGCAATCAACTAAGAGGTGCGAGAGGAAAGGAAGAATTGCTAATAGCTTATTTTGGGGAAAGCCTTACAAGAGCAGCATCCGAATGGTTTATGGATCAAGACACATCTCGCTAGTATGTATGGGAGGACATGGCACATACCTTTGTCAAATAGTTCCATTACAATATTGACATCGCACCATACTGCAATTACCTTTAAAACCTGAAGAAGAAACCAACTGAAAGTTTCAGGGAATATACCATTAAATGGAGAGAGCAAGCAGCTAGAGTTAAGCCACCCATGGATGACCACAAGCTAATCACTGTCTTCCTACAGGCTCAAGAGACAGATTACTTTTAAACATGATGTCCGCAGTTGGTAAATCCTTCTCGGAAGCAATCAAAATGGGAGAAATGGTAGAGAATGGCCTTAAGACAGGCAGAACTGTAAGTCAAGCAGCTCTCAAAGCTGCAGCTCAGACTGTCCAAATTGAATCTGTGACACGAATGAGATGGATGAAGAAATCATGATGACATCAGGGTCAAGAAAAGGTCCTAAGAGAGCATCTTCAAAGTATGACCAGCCTCGTCTATTTTTTGATGATGCTCCTGAGCACTACTATCCACCTCAGAACTCACAATACCATGTTGCTCCACCTCAATATGTTGTCCAGCCACCAAAACACCCTAGAAGGCGAGCACGAGCATCGCAAAATCTCCACCAGCCTCCACAAAATTTTCAAATGCCCTATTACCCATATCCAGGACAAAGGTACAAAGGGGAATAAAAGTTGAAAGATAATTTTACACCAATAGGAGAGTCTTATGCAAGCTTGTTTGAGAAATTAAAGCAGCATGACATGATTGCACCCATTCCTCCAAATCATGTGGACCCATGTACAAGAAGATTTGACCGCTCTAAAAGGTGTGAATACCATTCCAATGCCCAGGGGCACAATGTTGAAAGCTGTCGGGATTTGAAAAGAGAAATAGAAAGGATGATCCAGGAAAACCTAATTTTTATCCAAGACAATGAAGCCCAGAATATCATGCAGAATCCTTTACCTGCACATCATGATGTACACTTTGTGGGAATGATGCCTGGTGACATGGAGTATGAGAATCCTCTTGGGAACTTGCTAACTGAAGTTAATGATGTTGAAATTGGAGAAGGCTCTGCTGATTCTGATGAGCAAATTTGTGGTTAAATGTCAAGCCTAGCAATTGAAAAGTCATTCCCTCCTCACTAGGAAGGAATCTTGGTAGCTTGTTTTGATGTTTTTTCTATTATTTGGATTATTTCAAGGTTGTGATCCAGATTTTATTTGTTTTATTGAGTCAAACCCTTCTATAATTCTATTCTATTTGTATGAGTCATGTTTGTCTGTTTTCATTGCTATTTTCCATTATCCAAGTTATTTAGGTTTGTAACTTGGATTAGGTTGCTTGCTTATTTTCAAACCCTTCCATCCTTATTCAATAAAATATAGTTTGTCCTTTCATGTCATTCTATTCCTGGTTCTTTTCTTGCTAGTTCTAATGACATGACATGCATGCGGAAATTTTGGCCAGATTTTAGAAACTAATTTAATCTAGAATTGGATAACTGGAAAAAGAAAAAAACACTTTTAAGGATGAATAAAGAGTTGAAATAGCTGGGAATTAAGGTAGAGTAAAAGTCACCTTCGAATCATTGTGAAGATCGGGCTTGAGGAAAAATCAATTGAAGATTGTTTGAAAGTTTGACGTTAATGGATGGAAAGTGTCTTGTGACCACGACACGCCAAGAAGACAGGCATGTTCATCAATGTTGTCATTGCAAAAGGCTAATATGGTTGGCGTTCTCGAGGTTGGGAGGCCCTTTTTCTGCTACCCAAACACTTTATACCCTTTGTCATCCCTTTGAGTCTGTGTTATTTTCTTTGACCACCCTCTTTTGGAATCAAGTTTAGAGTTAAAATCCCAATAAAAGCTGAAAATGAAAAAATGATGAAAAAAAAGAAGAATCCATCCCCCAAGAGTAAAAACTGGGGCAATTATCAGAAAATTCAAGTGAAAAAAAAGAAGAAGAAAAGAACATCCAAAAGTCCATGCCCCCAGAAAATAGAAGCTGGGGCAATTTGTTTTGAAAGAAAAAAAAGAGAAAAGAAAAAGAAAAAAAAGAAAGAAAAAACCAGAAAGAAAGATGAAAAATAGTTAGATCAGGTGTTTGAACTACATTCGACCTGATTCCTTAAAATAAGGATATGTAGGCAACCTCACGGTTCGGTCCAACCAAATAAGAATTCAAAAAAAAAAAAAGAAGAAGAAGAAAAGTTCCAAAAAATCCCCAATAGCTGAAACTGGGGCAAAGATTTTTTTTCGCTTTGGAAAGAGTCGATTCCAAGAGTTGAAAGTCTACAATCCCCTTTATTTTGAGTCTATTTTGAGCCTTCATGACGTCCTTTCTTTCCAACCCTATCCAAAATTCTTCCAAATAAAGACCTCCCGAGATACCTTCAAGAATGCCAAGAGAAGCATTCAATAAGCAACAGTTCTCACGCAATACATAACATTGTCAAGATGCTCGCACAAGAAAAGCGAAAGAAAAAAGAAAATGAAAAAATGAGAGTCTTACTATTGAAAACCCTCACGGGCACTGTAAGGCGACGTTATGCAGAGATAAATAAATGAGAGAGACTTGAAGGTGAAAATCCCACGAGGCAACACTAGTCGAAAGTGAGTCGCGAAGCTGATGCAAAGAATTGGCACGAACAAGCCCGGCTTCAAAGCTCATAAGAATGGCAAAAGGGAAGATTGGATTAGATTGATAGATCAGGCTGTTAAGTCCAAAATGCATGTCATGACCATTAAGGCTTGTTATTTAAAAGAAAAGATAAAAAAGAAGAAAACTATTCTTTCTGTCCTTCTGACAGGGGCATTTCTTGTTAATACTTGTTTCTTTGCATCATTGTGTTCTTCACTCCGAGTTAATCCTTGTCAAACAAGCAAGAAAAGATTTTAAAATCTGCTACCAGTTTTTCAGTTGCACAAAATAAATTTGGCTAGCATACTAAGTTATTACTGTCAGCGTGCCTTGAGGATTCATGCAAATGCACCCCAAAAAAGACTCTTGTCAGCCTACTTGGCGCAAGCAAAGACAACTGGTGATTCTCTTTGACAGATAAATTGCTCAAAAGCATGAAGTCATTTAAGGTATCAGAAAAGGTCACCTAAGAAAGATCTCCAGTTGGGATAAGGTTTATTGAGCCATAAATATAAATGGTACTAGGTGTAAAATGATCAGAGTGGGTGCAGAACAAAAGTCTCTTGAGACCGATTCAAGCTGATCGAGCAAAAGCCAAGCTGCTCAAGACTCAAGGCCACAAACCGACCACCATTTTCAAAACTGACAAATTTTTTCTTTATTTGAAACAGGAACAAAGTAGTACAAAGAAAGTGGTTCAAAAAACGGAAAAAAGCGGAAAGAAAAACAAAGACAAAAAAAAAAAAGAGAAGAGCTGACAAAGGGAAGTTTATCAAATCTTTGCCTTTATTTTTCTTGCTATTGTGCATAAAGTCTTGCCATTGATTTTACATTTTTCCTCCTACGATAAAAAGTCCTAGTCTGATGAATTTTTCTCCCAATATAAATCATAGTCTAATAAATCTTTCTCCTAAGATAGGAAACCTAGTCTGATGAATTTTCTACTAGGATAGAAATTTTAGTCTGATGAATTTTTCTCCTAAGATAACAAAAAAAGGGACCTAGTGTGATGAATTTTCTCCTAGGATCAAAATCTTAGCCTGATGAATTTTTCTCCTAAGATAGAAAACCTAGTCTGATGAACTTTCTCCTAGGATAGAAATCTTAGTCTGATGAATCTTTCTCCTAAGATAGAAAACCTAGTCTGATGAACTTTCTCCTAGGATAGAAATCTTAGTCTGATGAATCTTTCTCATAAGATAACAAAAATGGACCTAATTTGATGAATTTTCTCCTAGGATCAAAATCTTAGTCTAATGAATATTTCTCCTAAGATAGAAGAACTAGTCTGATGAATTTTCTCCTACGATAGAAACTTTAGTCCGATGAATCTTTCTCCTAAGATACCAAAAAAAACCTAGCATGATGAATATTCTCATAGGACAAGAAATCATAGTCTGATGAATATTTCTCTTAAGATAGAAAACCTAGTCTGATGAACTTCTCCTAGGATAGAAATCTTAGTTTGATGAATCTTTCTCCTAAGATACCAAAAAAATGGCCTAGTCTGATGAATTTTCTCCTAGGATAGAAATCTTAGTCTGATGAATTTTTCTCCTAAGATAGAAGACCTAGTCTGATGAATTTTCTCCTAGGATCAAAATCTTAGTCTGACGAATCTTTCTCCTAAGATAACAAAAAAAGGGGTCTAGTCTGATGAACTTTCTCCTAGGATCAAAATCTTCATCTGATGAATCTTTCTCCTAAGATAGGATACCTAGTCTGATGAATTTTCTCCTAGGATAGAAATCTTAGTCTGATAAATTTTTCTCCTAAGATAGAGGACCTAGTCTAATGAATTTTATCCTAGAATCAAAATCTTAGTATGACGAATCTTTCTCCTAAGATAACAAAAAAAGGGCTGATGAACTTTCTCCTAGGATCAAAATCTTAGTCTGATGAATCTTTCTCCTAAGATAGGATACCCAGTCTGATGAATTTTCTCCTAGGATAGAAATCTTAGTCTAATGAATTTTTCTCCAAAGATAGAAGACCTAGTCTGATGAATTTTCTCCTAGGATCAAAATCTTAGTCTGAAGAATCTTTCTCCTAAGATAACAAAAAAAGGGGCCTAGTCTGATGAACTTTCTCCTAGGATAAAAATCTTAGTCTGATGAATCTTTTTCCTAAGATAGGATACCTAGTCTGGTGAATTTTCTCCTAGGACGGAAATCTTAGTCTGATGAATCTTTCTCCTAAGATAGAAAACTGGTCTGACGAATTTTCTCCTAGGATAATTTGAAAAAAAAGGGATGTCTCGATTAAAAAAAATAATAAAAAAGAGGCATTGGGGCAATTTGTTTCAAAAATGATTTTCTCAACAAAAAAAAATGTTGATTTTTCTTTTTTAAAAAAAGAAAAAAAAATTCTTCTTGGTTCATTTTAGTATAAGTGCACAAGTCAGTAGTCTCACTTTCTAGCATTAGGGCTTCATTCCCTAAGTTGAGATTTTTAGACATAGGGCCTTCATTCCCTAATCGCCTTTTGCCAACATTAAGGCTCCAATCCCTGAGTTGAGCCTTTTTAGACATAGGGCCTCCATTCCCTAGTCGCCTTTTGCCAACATTAGGGCTTCAATCCCTGAGTTGAGACCTTTTTAGACATAGGGCCTCCATTCCCTAGTCACCTTTTGCCAACATTAGGGCTCCAATCCCTGAGTTGAGCCTTTTAGACATAGGGCCTCCATTCCCTAGACGCCTTTTACTAACATTAGGGCTCCAATCCCTGAGTTGAGCCTTTTTAGACATAGGACCTCCATTCCCTAGTCGCCTTTTGCCAAATTAGGGCTCCAATCCCTGAGTTGAGCCTTTTAGACATAGGAACTCCATTCCCTAGTCGCCTTTTTCCAACATTAGGGCACCAATCCCTGAGTTGAGCCTTTTTAGACATAGGTCCTCCATTCCCTAGTCGCCTTTTGCCAACATTAGGGCTCAAATCCCTGAGTTGATCCTTTTAAGACATAGGACCTCCATTCCCTAGTCACCTTTTGCCAGCACTAGGGCACCAATCCTTGAGTTGAGCCTTTTTAGACATAGGGCCTCTATTCCCTAGTCATCTTTTGCCAGCATTAGGGCTCCAATCCCTTAGATGAGATTTTTAGACATAGGGCCTCCATTCCCTAGTCGCCTTTTTTTACCAACATAGGGCTCCATTCCCTAGTTGAGAATTTTAGATATAGGGCTCCATTCCCTAATCACTTATCCCCAAGGATGCACAATCCTGACTTTTATTGCTTTCAATAAAGAATTAGTTTAGAATTTTGTTACAATAACTCACGAAATTTTCCTAGTGAAAACTGGGGCAGAAAAATTTCATTTGTTTGTTTATTTTGGTGTCTAAGAAGGTTTTACCTCGAGGCACAGGGTTCGGGACGAACAAAAGTATGAGTCTCAATCCAGAATAAATAAGAAGAAAAAAGAAAAAGAAAAAAAGTGAACTCAAAGTGCAGAAGCGGAGAAAGATGCGGACTGCTCAAGACATGGCTGAAGTCACGAGCACTGCATATCTGGTCTTGACCCGAAAAAGCTGAAGAATATTGAACCAACACCAGTAGCTAACAAGCATCAAGATTCAGATCAGAGTCCGCATGAAGGACCAACCAAGACTCAAGATCAAGCTTCAGAAGACTCATAAATAGGAATCTTTTAACTCGTAGCTGATAGGCTTAGTTAGACTTTTTCATTTTTGATTCTGATGTAATAACGGGACCACGGACCGAAACCTCGATCGTCTCTCCACCTCGGTATACTCCATCATCTAACTCACTTCTAAACTACACGTGGCCTGATTCCTTTATAGCCAAGAATATGTAGGCAGCTCAGATACCAGGGCTCGGTCATATTTTTCTTTCTTTTAGCTTTCGGTTTCCCTAAATAAGGGTCGGGTCGAAAAATATGTCTAGTCGTTCTTCATCTGAAAAATCTTCGCATTTCCAGTCAAAGAGGGGCAGCTGTAGATATGTGATTTTTGACCCTCCCCGAAATTTTACCCATTTTAGCATATAGATATTTAATTTATGCTTAATTAGTTATTTCAACTAATTTTGACTCTTTTACTTTATTTCGTCACAAAAAGGAAAATTACAAAAAAATATTTTAGTTTACCTATTTTTGGTAAATTTAAAATATACAAAAATAGTACCTTATCTTTATTTTTATATAATCTTGAAAACACAAAAAAATAGTTTCATATTTTATAGTTTAGTTAAATTAATTAAAGTTAGTTTTATATTTTTATATTATAATTGTACATAATTTTAGAAGGAGAAATTAGTTTTAGGATGGTTTATCCCGTTTTTATAAATCTTGTAGTCTATTTTTCTAGTCTTTGGCCCAATTCCATAGCCCATAATTCCTAGGCCCATACCCCTAACCAAATTCCTACCCCCTATTAATAATACCTAATTCCTAAATCAAGGGGGGAGACCTAGAACCTAAGAGCTACA
>MU749476.1:0-45284 GCA_026770625.1 Nicotiana glauca | reverse complement strand
AAGAGTTCCGAAAATTTGTAAAAGAGTAAGGAAAGCTTTATTGAGGTATGTATGGCTAAAACCCCCCTTTTTATTAGAAATTGAGCTCCGTTGTCATTTACGAAAGTATGGTAAGAGTTGAATTGGCTAGTGTATTGATTGTTATTATGCATTAATTGATTTGCATATATCTATACATATTTGTGAAGGATGTACCTCAATGTGAATAATGTACCAATCTTGATAATTAGAAAATGATGAAAAGTACAGTTATGTGTTGAAATACTTGGGCTATAAGCCAACATTGAAACAAAGAATTATTCATGCTAGCTATGTGCTCACTTACCTGTGATTGCGACTTGAATTATCTTTGATATATGTGTCTATGATCACAACTTGTAAAACGAATATTGAAAAGGGAAAACGATGTAATGATGGTGGCCATGAGTGCCCAGGAATTGTCATGATATGTGTGGAATAAAGATTTGGAGTTGTTGACTAATGAGAATGGAGTGATGCCTCCAATGTGGTGACCTAGCCGATCGGGTCGTGATCGGACACCATGCCGCACACATGGTGATAATGTGCTGATATTGAATTACAGATAAGGGAAATGAAATATTAATTGAGAGTAATGCCTCCAATAAGGTGACCTAGCCGGTCTGGTCGTGACCGGACTCCACTCAAGATGGCAGTGGTATTGAGAACAGTGGTGAACATGTGACAGAAATACCATAATCTATGTTTTGGAAATTGTATGAAAGATTATATGAATTGCATATTTGATTTGCCCGTATTATTTACTTGTATCTGCTTGATAGTTCTTTCCAGTAAAATGGTGTTTAGTTATACATACCAGTACAATTCAAATGTACTGACGCCCCTTTTGTCGGGGGCACTACATTCGTGTTATGATTGTAGGTGGCTCCATAGCGGATAGTGCCGATCATGTGTAGCGGAGCATTTTTCTACTCGAAGTCTCGGTGAGCCCCTTTTTCTTCCATGGGGCTATATGGTGTATCTTTTGTTATGACAGCTTTCCACTTTTGAGGTATAGTCGGGGCCTTGTAGCCGGCATAGTTATGCTTATCTGTTGTATCCTTAGAGGCTCCAAAGACACTAGTGTGGGTTATGTAAGGGTGTTCAGGGAGTCCACTATATATATTGTAATCCTAAACTTGTGATCTCCATTAACTGTAACTCTAATAGAATCCTTGAAGCTAACTTATATACGGGGAATCTTTGTGATATGGAATGAACCAATGATGTGGTATGCACCATGTATTCTCGTCTAAATTAATGAAAGGCATGGGTTCCGTATTCATATTGATTTGGGGTAGAGAGTGTTCGATAAGTCTTGCTCAGTTGGGTTCACTTGATTGAGCGCTGGTCGCGCCTCCCGAGGCTGGGGTGTGACATTCTCCCTTTGGAACCTGATGCCCTGCTTGTTCCCGCTATTATTGAGATACATGGAAGTAACAACGTATGAGGACCAAGTCCACTTCAAGGATTTCTCAAGATCAGTTCTTACTTTCTCCAACTTAGCTTGGAGTTGCTGATTCCTCTCGAGTTCTTTGCAAAGACTAGTTTTTACGACATTTAACTCCTTTTCCAGCAAGATGTGCGACTCACTGGCTACTCCCTTCCCTTTCCTAAGATTTACACTCGTATGTTCTCTATTAGGTGCCTCGTTGGTTTCCTCTAGATAAGCGCATATCACTAGAAGGCCATCCCTTTCCTCTTCAATAGAGGAGATTTTTTCTTCCAAAGCGTGTTTCTTACTACTAAGACTTTCTATTGTGTCTTTCAGATCGACAACTACTACCATCAGATCATCTCTCTCATTATCCATGCTAGTTATTTTTTCATTCAGGGCCTCCTTTTCAAGTTCAAAATTGTCTAAGGTCTCATTTAAGTCCATTAAACAGACCACTAGATCACATCTAGATTGCTCGGCCTCACCAAGTTCTATGGTCAGGATCTCCGTATCATTTACAAGACTATAATAAGCATCAATTAAAACATTTGATAAAGACCTTAATTTTTTAGACGGATAGGATTTCATATTTCTCTAAACATCCCTGAAGTTTACCTCATCGTCTCATCTTCATCATCATCATCATCTGACTGAGCCATCAGCACGAACAGTGAATCGTACTTTGTTGCTTCAGTTTCCATTCCCATCATGGAACTATTTTCTACATCTGATTCCCTTTCGAATTCACTTGAGGAATCTCCCCACGCGACAAATTTTGTTTAACGATATTGTCTGCAGCATTTTTTCGATTGAATCTTTTCTCTGGAACCGGGTTCCTTTTTCCTGCTTTGTCAGGATTTTGCTTGTACGGCTCCTGTTTCACGAGTGGTCAGTCTTTGATGAAATGCCCTGGCTTTCCACATTCGTGACAGAGATCGATGTTCCTTTTCTTACTTGAACTGCCCCACTTTGGTATACCACCATTTCTTCTAACCATTTTTTGAAATCTGTTAGTAAGATAGGCCATGTCACTATCTTAATCACTTGAATCACTCCTTTCAGATTTGAGCACCAGGTTCTTTTTGTTCTTAGGCTCCCTTCTTTCATTGTCCTTCTTTCTCTTCATCTCGTACGTTTTTAGATTACCAATCAAATCATCCATGGTCAGTGTCTGTAGATCTTTAGCTTCCGTGATGGCATTTACCTTACTTTCCCAAGACCCAGGTAGAACACTGAGAATTTTTCTTACAGGTTTGTTTCTCGAAATGGCATCTCCAAGCGAATAAAGCTCATTTATGATGGAGGTGAATCTAGTATGTATCTCTTGTATGGTTCATCATCCTTCATCCTGAACAACACTTATTTTGTGGTGAGCATTTCAATTTTGGATTGCTTGACCTGGGTGGTTCCTTCATGAGCGATTTGCAATGCCTCCCATATTTCTTTGGCAGTTTCACAAGCTGAGACTCTGTTGTACTCATCAGGTCCTATGCCACACATCAAGATCTTCTTGGCACGGTAGTTCTTTTATACAACTTTTCTATCAATGTCATTGTACTCTCTTCTTCCTTTAGGCACCAGTTGCTCTGTTTCTTCCATCTTTTTCATGGGAACATGTGGACCATCACATATGATTTCCTACAGCTCTGAATCTTCTACCATAATGAAATCATGCATCCTGGTCTTCCACCAGCCATAATGTTGACCATTGAATCTTGGAGGTCTATAGGTTGATTTTCCTTCATCAAAGCTTGGTGGAGCGGCCGTTGAGGATTTCTCCTAGGTGTTAGCATGATAGGAAAAACCTGATCTGATACCAATTGATAGCCTGTATGAGTCCGACAAACTATAGACTACCTGGTCCTCTACCAGCTAATGCTTAGAATGCAGTAACTGCTGAATGTAAGGAAGGCAAGAGATTTTCTACGTGAAAAAATCCTACACAAGGGGATCAAAAACCCACAACCTACACCTATAGGCTTTAAACTCACTAACTTGTAATCTATCTATTACAAGCCACTTTACAATACTTTCGATTGCAAAGGCTTCAAACTAACTTGTGATGCACCACCACAAGCCACTATATAACTCTCCTAGATACAGAGGATTTAACTTATGACTACTACTAGTCACAACATAAACTCTAAGGTTTACGAATTTTGTTTGTTCCTAAAACAATGCTTCTAAGAAAGCAAACTAGGAATTACAATGTAAAGCAATTAACAAGATTACAACTCAACTATGCACAAACATAATACTTTTCTAGAAACTATTCCTTAGTGGAGTTGTCTTCTTGTTCTTGACGCACCAGTGACTTCAATACCAGATCAATACTTCTTTTTCTTGGGAGAATATCACTGAATTAACAAAACAAACGTATCTTGCACCAGGTTGTTTTATCATAAAAGATATCATAATGGGTAGTGATGTCAACTCTTGGTGTACTTCTTCTCAGTGAGAAGTGACTAATGCACTGTCTGCACAGCCACTTCTGGCAGTTGCGTTCTAGCTGGATAGTGGACTTTGTACTTCTGTCAGAACATGCCAACGGACCTGGTTTTGATTGTGTTCCTCAACTGTATGGTCACTTTCTTCTACTATGTTTCGGCTGTGCACTTGACCAGTGCTTTTGTTAGAGAATCACAAGGGAGCAGGTTCCTGTTGTGTTTCTCTTTATATTGATTGCATACAGCCACTGACTTATTCTGTTGTCAGAGATGTCTAAAGGACCAACACATTGGGTCCCTGTTATGTTCCTGCCTAAGGTAGCCTTTGAACAGTTTACATAAAATGTGTATCCTGTGGGATGAGATTCTCTATCTGGTTCTTAATAACAAGTTTGTTAGATCAACATATGAAGCATAAAGCTCAGTTATTGAAAGCCTATCAGAATGAGTGGAGAGTTAAGAGAACTCCCTATGTGGTCTCAGTCTGCATAGGATCATCAGTACCATTGGTCTCAAGCTGTATCTTATCATCACATAGCTACGGGACAATAGGGTTGCTGACATCTGGATCATCTCCTCAGCAGTGTGGGTAGTCACAGTCGGCTACTCAGATTGGTCGACTGCTGCCTCTGGTGCCTCAGGTACTACTGGTGGTGCCTGTACTACTAGGGCTGCTGACTCCATGAGTAAGTCCAATGGTAAATCATCAGCAACTGTAATCTTCTCAATCTCTTTTATCAGCTTATCCACCGACTTCTTTGATGCCTGAGACTTCCGCATCTTCTTGACTTGTTTGACCAAATCCTCAATGACTTTTCCATGTGCCACCACTTTAGCCATGATATTCTTCTGGACAACCATAATATTTTTCAATGTTTCCTCCACTGACAGAGGTACTTGTGATTCTACTGGGGCTGAGGATTGTGCTGCAATAGCACAAGATATATCATTCAGCTTTGTAGAATCTGCATGCATCCAATTGTTGAGACTTGCAAATATTTGGGAGACTCGCAGTACAGTCTGAGGATAAGTAGATGAATCTGACACTAATAATGGCACTGATCGTCTAGTAAAAGTAGGTGGTCCGATAGAGGAAGATGGTGGCATGGCTATTGTCCCAATGGAAGTACCGGCTATCGTGGAAGGCTTGACAACTGAATCAGTAACCACTACTGCTCGCTCCTCAGATTGGCTAGCGGAGGTAGTAAATTTACCTTTGAACATCGGGTTTTCATCTCCCTGGAGGTGGTACCATGAGAATGGCTTCTTGGCCTTTACCTCGATATCATAATGCCTCGGCTCCACTTTGTCATCCTTGAAGTATTCTGTGAGGATGTTCGGGTACGGATAGGATCTTTCACCCTTCTGGACTATTAAAGAGATATTGATGGACATGATGGCACCAACATTAATTGGATACCCAGCCATAATGGATGCCACAAAAACTGTATGGGGAAGTGGGAGGATGTTTTCATTGAGGCATGGATCAATATGTCTAAACACGAACTCTGCCACCGTTTGCTTCAAAGTTTAGGGTGGCTCAAACCATTGGAACCCCTACTGTGAGCCACGGAGGTGTTGACCCTCGGATTACCAGAATCTCAGCTATCCACGGGCGAGCTGCATCACCCATAACTAGTTTTTCCAAGTATTTCACTGCTTCTACGCCTTCAAACCCAACATATGAGTTCAGTGCACATGAATCAAAATAGAGTTTCATATTGTGGACTTTTATCACATTTGTATCCTTTTTTATGTAAGCAACATTTGCGTAATTGTTTTTGACCAAGTGCTCATTTGAATCTAGAACGTTGTGGGCGAACCATTTCCATCCTTTGCGCTCTTGGAACTTTCTAAGGACATCAGGGTTGTGCTTGTTAAAATCCTTCATTGCGAATTGTCTCTCAAGAGTGAGCGACCTCTGTGCCCACCATTCACTAAATTTTGCAAAGTTAGTGGCACTGACAAATCTGTCGTCCCATATCTCTACCCTCATTGACCTCTCTAAACACCCCACTACAGTCGCCCCCTCTACCAACATCTGGGACATTATCATCCTCCTCTAAATTGATTGGAGCATGTGAAAAAGAGGACTTAGAATCTTGACTGCCCTCTTCCGAACCTTTAGACGTACTGGCAGCGGAAGATGACTCATCTACCAAATGAAATATCCTTGGGATTTGTTGTGAATAAGCTTCCGACTGTGTTTGCATGAAGTAACCGTCAGAAGCTTCCCCGAAGGGGACATACTCACTGGTCTAAGAGGAATTAGGGGCTCTATTGGTTGTGGCTATCTTACTTATTACTCTTTGGATTGCTAGAGGAAGGTTGCTCTTGCCTCGACCTCGGCCTCGGGAGGGTTCTGCCCTCCATTTTGATATATATCCTTTGCCACGTGATCGAACCATCTTCTGTAACACATAAGTAAGAGAAATCAATGAGAATTAAAGCTCATAATGTATACAGAATCATTGTACAAAGTTGCAGGAAAACAGTCTCAGAAGGGCAGTGCGAACCGCACAAAAGTGAGTGTCGTAGACTGCCCAGTGCGGCCACACAACCAAGAGTGTATACTGCATAATTTTGACTGCGTCCGCACAGCCCCAGGTTCAGAATATTGGGTCTCTGATGTTTCACCAGTGCGGACCGCACAAAAATGAGTATGGCTGCACAAGTCCTCTGCGGACCGCATAATTTTAAGTGAAGCACAATTCATGCACATAAATTTCCTAACTCAAAGAGCTGCGGACCGCACAAAAGAATGTGTGGTGGAAAATCTCAAAGTGCAGACAGCACAAAAATGAGAGCGGTCGCACAATTTGAATGCTACGGAGCAGTGGCTAAGGGTTCATGCAGATTTTTCAATATTTAGACATGATTTGAGTAATTAAACATGTTTAGCTACTTATCCAGACACCTATTAACATTCAAGATGCTACCACATGAATCTAAGCAACAATGACTAATTATGTACATTTTTAGGCATGTAATTAACCCTAAATCAAAGAACAAAACAAAACAAAAGATGATGAATCTGTAGATGAAATTAACATACTAGTAATGAAGATGCATGTGAGAATCTAACTTGATGAAATGAGGAATATTTGAGAGTAATGGGGATATGCACTGTGTTAGCTTAGTCGGAGAGTGTAAAGTGTAAAAAGATGTAGATGTTCTATTTATAGTTTTGACCCATCGGGCCCAGATCTACCTAATTGCGGCCACATAATTTTGAATGTGGTCCATATAATGAGCTTCTACGGCTGCACGATTATCGTGTGGTCCACATTCTTTGGAACTTCTGGGCTTCTGCGGTCCACATACAATGGTTGCGGCCATACTTCTTATTATGTGGCCGCACAAAAATGATGCGGTCCGCACTCCTTGCCTTTGGAATTGAACCCAGCTCTTTAATTCTTCCCTCCCGCGACCACATAATAATAATTGTGATAGATCTTAAATACTCTTAGCTTATGTTTTGATGATCTAACAAACTTATTATTAAGAATCAGATAGGAAACCTGACATACTTGGATTGCTGCAAACTATAACGGATTCTAGCTAAAGGCTAAAGGCGAAATGATACAGCTTCAAGAGATAGGAACCAACACAAGGACCCCTAATACTCTTGTGGCTTCCTTATAGAAGTACAAAGTCATTTGGATACAGCTGGAAATGAAGTAACTGACGGCGCTGTTTCTGCCCCACTGCACTATACTGTCAACCCACCCATTCTCTAACCAAACAAAGTACTCACATCATTTTAGGTGATGTGATCAAGATGTACCAAATGAGCTTTATACAAAAACATCACCAGATTGTTTCTGTTTTTTATTCAAGCCCCTCGAAAAATAAATAGAGAAATCAATCCTCACAAGCTTGAAGAACAAGGTTGAATTCTACTACGGACCAGTTCCTAAAAGATAGATTATTGGTGTTGTCCTAGTTGAGTTGTAACCTTGTTATTGTACTTACTGTATCTCCTAAACAGCTTATCTAGAAGCATTTTGATTAGGAATCTTCTTCTAAATCCGTAAACTCCTTTGAGTTTATGTCGTGACTAGATTTAATCATAAGGAAAAGTCTTTGTAATCGTAGAGTTACAAAGTGGCTTGTGGTGATAGCATCACAAGATAGAAAAAGCCTTTGTAACTAGGAAAGTCACAAAGTGGCTGTAGTAAAGGTAATACAAGTTAGTTGAGCAAATCCTTTGCAATAGGAAGTATTGTGAAGTGGTTTGTAATAGGTAGATTACAAGTTAGTGAAGTCAAAAGCCTATAGGTGTAGGTCGTGGTTTTTTTATCCCCTTATGTTAGATTTTTCCACGTAAAAATTGTCTGCCTTATTTACTTACTATTTCATTAAGTGCTTTTTATAGAACCTTGTAGAGGACCAGGTACTCTATGAATTGGTGGACCCACACAAACTAACAATTGGTATCAGGGACGGTTCCTCCTATCAGGCTAACACCTAGGAAGAATCCTCATGGCGGCTCCACTAAATTTTGAAGAAGGTCAATCCCTATACCAACCTCCCAAGTTTGATAGAAAATGCTATTGGTGGTGGAAAGATAGAATGCACGATTTCATCATGTCTGAGGACTATGAGCTATGGGATATCATTTGTGATGGTCCTTATGTTCCAATCAAGGTACTAGATAAATTTCTATTTTCAGTTGAGAAAACTAGCAAAGAATACACTAAAGAAGACAAGAAAGCTACGGAGAAGAATTTTCATGCCAAGAAAATTCTAGTATATGGAATGGAACCTAAAGAGTACGACATAATCTCTACCTGCAGCACTACAAAAGAAATATAGGAGGCTTTGCAAATAGCTCATGAAGAAACTACACAAGTAAAACAACATAAACCTAATACTGGTGATAGTTCTAAAATGGCAGTTGAAGGCGAGGAGATTGGGTATAACTCAATGTTCGCTTTGATGGCTCAACCAGATAATGATGAAGACAATGGCGACAACGAGGTAAACTTTAGGGATGTTCAGAGAAATCTGAAATCCTATTCTCCAAAAAAAAACTCATGTGTTTAGCTGATATTTTAATTACTGACTTTTGTAGTCTTGCGGAGGATATGGATTCCTTAATCTTAGAACTAGAAGAATCTGAACGTACTAGAGAAGACTTAGTGGTTGCAGTAACTAATCATAAGAAAACTACTAAAAATTTTAGAAAAGAAAAGAGCGATCTATTGGCAGAAATAGCAGACCAAAGGGAAACAATAGTAAAACCATCAACTAAGTATAAACCTGAATGTTCTGAAGAAGGAAAGGAGATAGCAAGTGAGGAATACCTTAGGCTTGAAGATGAGGTGAAATCTATGAGACGTAGGATGTGTGCTGAAATTTAGAAAAATGAGCTCCTCCAAGCAAATCTAGAAAAAGTAATTAATGATCTTGAGAGGTCTCTAAACTGGACCTGGTCCTCAGAAGCTACCACTGCTTTGCTTACAAATGATAGTAAAATTCCAAAGGAAAAAAACATCTCAAAACCATCATAGTAAGAGCGTCACTATATCTGATAACTGGCCTCGAAACCAATATGGGAACACTGGGCGCTTCAAGGAAGGTGTCCAGGCAAAGAATCAATCAGTTCACAAAGACAAAGTGGCTGCTAAAATCGTTACCACAAAAGAGGGACCAGGTTCCACTCACAAAAAATGCACATTACCTGCATGGACTAAGAGGGATCTTATTCATCCTCTTGCTTAATACAAGGGAACCAAACTTATTTGGGTTCCTTAAACTAACTCCTATATCTCATGTGCAGGGAACAGTGAAAGGAAGCGGTCAACAATGGTTCATGGATAGTGGATGTTCGAAACACATAATTGGGAACACCACAGACTTTCTCTAACTAAAAGCCCTGCAATGAGGGAGTGTATCCTTTGGAAATGGCAAAAAGGGGTACATTCTTGGAGTTGGAAAAGTTGGGAAGTCACTCACTCATTCTATTGAAAATGTGTACTATGTCAATGGGCTTAAGTACAGTCTCCTGAGCGTTTCTTAAATTTGTGATGAAGGAAACAAGGTGGAATTCTTATCCAAAATATGTACAGTCACTGACCTTGTGACAGGTAAAACAGTATTGGTGGCCAAAAGATACATGAACATCTATGTTGCTGATTTTGAATCTTCACAGAGTGGTGATCTGAGTTGTCTGAAGGCGGTTGACGATGATGTTGAACTGTGGCACAGAAGTCTGGACCATGCAAGCCCTTTTCCCTTCTGAACAAACTAATTCAGAAGGACCTGGTCCATGGTCTGCCTATGTCACAATTCAAGATTCAAAAAGTCTGTGATGCCTATGCTAGAGTAAAACATGTCAAGTCCTCCTTTAAGTCAAAAAATGATGTGAGCACATCAAAGCCGCTTGAGCTCCTGCATATGGATCTGTGTGGACCTATGAGGGTGCAAAACGGAGGAGGAAAGAGATAATCGTGGATGACTATTGCAGATTCACATGGACTCTATTTCTCAGAACAAAAGATGAAACTGTTGAGGTATTTATGGCCTTTGTGAAGAAAATCTAGGTGAAGATGGAGTCTAGAGTTGTATGCATCAGATCAGATCATGGGACAGAATTTGACAATGTCAAATTTGATAAATTCTACAATGAAAATGGAATCACTCACAACTTCTCAGCTCCCGGAACTCCCCAGCAAAATGGAGTAGTAGAAAGGAAGAACAGAACTCTGGAAGAAATGGCAAAAAAAATGTTGATTGATAGTGGACTTGCAAAGAACTTCTAGGATGAAGCTTTCAACACTGCCTGATACATAGTGAACAGGTGCATGATCAGATCACTTCTGAACAAGACCCCGTATGAGTTGTTGAATGGAAGAAAACCCAAGCTGACTCACCTCAGAATATTTGGATGCAAATGCTATGTTCTCAACAATGGAAAGGATCAGCTTGGTAAGTTCGATGCCAAAAGTGACACAAAAGTATTTCTTTGTTACTCTTCTCAAAGCAAGGACTACAAGATATATAACAAGCGGACTCAATGTGTAGAGGAAAGTGTCCATGTTATTTTTGATGAATCTCTTCCATCATTTGAGAAGAGGGCTGAGGAAGATCAAGATGGAGAAATAACATGACAAATGGAAAAGCATATATGATGAGTCAAGTGAAGGAGAAAAATGAAGACAATGTTGCCTCATCATCAACATAACCAAGTACTTCAATTACAACCACTGAATCTGAAGAAAGAGTGGTTGATGCAGTTCAGGGAACTCCACTAGCACCTGAGAAAGGAATAGAGGAAAATCAGCCAAACATATCTTCCTCTTCTCAAAATGAACCTCAGACGGCCAACTGGAGACATCAAATCTCTCACCCTATAGACAACATAATCACTCCTATGGATTTCGGAGTTCAAACCAGGTCAAGAACAAGAAATTCACTTTCCTTCTCAGCCTTTCTCTCCCTAAAAGAACCCAAAAATATCAAGGAAGCCTTGAAAGATGCAGATTGGATTACAACCATGCAAAAAGAGCTGCATCAGTTTGAGAGAAACAGCTTGTGGCACCTAGTACCTAGGCCCCCCAGATAGAATTATTATAGGAACCAGGTAGGTATTCAGAAACAAGCTTGATGAACATGGAATTACCACAAGGAATAAGGTCGTGCTAGTTGTCCAACGCTACAATAAGGAGGAAGGGATTGACTATGATGAAACCTTTGCTCTAGTGACTCGCATGGAAGCTATCAGAATTCTAATCACTTTTGCATCTCATATGGAATTCACCTTATTCCAAATGGATATCAAAAATGCATTTTTGAATGGACTCCTTAAGGAAGAAGTCTATGTGAAGCAACCCCTAGGGTTTGAATATCATGACCACCCTGAATATGTGTTGAAGCTGGACAAAGCTCTGTACGGGCTAAAGCAGGCTCCTCGAGCTTGGTATGAAAGATTATCAAAATTTCTATTAGAAAATGGTTTTAAGAGAGGGAAAATTGACAATACTCTTTTCTTAAAGAAACGAGGAAGGAACCTGCTGATTGTTCAGGTTTATGTTGATGATATCATTTTTGGTGCAACAGCTGACTCTATGTGTGAAGAATTTACAAAACTTATGGGAAGCGAATTCAAAATGAGCATGATGGGGGAATAAACTTCTTCATGGAGCTTCAAGTAAAACAGTCCCGAAAGGGTACTTCCATTTGTCAGCAAAAATACATCTAGGAACTCTTAAAGAGATTTGAGATAGAAGTATCAAAGGTGATAGACACTCCCATTGCGACTGCCACTCGAGTGGACATGGATGAAACTGGATCTCCTATGAATCAAACAATGTATAGAGGCATCATTAGGTCTCTCCTCTATCTCACTGCCAGTCGACCTAATATTGTTTTTAGCATGGAGTTGTGTGCGAAGTTTCAATCAAATCCCAAGGAATCTCACTTGACGGCTACCAAAAGAATACTGAGATATCTCAAAGGAACGCATGACCTGGTGCTATATTATCCATCATGTGACAATTTTAATCTGATTGGGTATGCTGATGCGAACTATGCAGGCTATCTTGTAGACATAAAAAGCACTTCTAGAATGGATCATTTCTTAGGATCATCTCTTATCTCTTGTGTTACAAGGAAGCAAAATTCAGTGGCTCTTTCAATAGGTGAAGCTGAATATGTAGTTGCAGCATCTTGTTGTGCTCAACTTCTATGGATCAAGCAGCAACTGGAGGATTTTGGGGTACTCATTGAGAGTGTGCCCCTTCTATGTGACAACACTAGTGCACTCAACATGGCCAAGAATCCAGTTCAACACAAAAGGAAAAAACATATTGATGTGAGGCATCACTTTCTGAGAGATAATGTAGAGAAAGAGTTGATATGCATGAAGTTCTACAGCACTGAAGATAAACTTGCAGACATTTTCACCAAAGCACTAAGTAGGGAACAATTTGAAAAAAATAGAGTAAAGCTGGGACTGTTGAGGCCAAATTAAGAACCTGATTCCTTATTGGCTGACTCGTATCGTTAAGAAATAACTGGCTCAGAGTGTTTTCTGGCCCTGCCTCACTAACTTCAATACCTATTGCATATAAACACGCATGATGAGAATAGAAACGTTAGATGCAGTGCATGGCTGATAAAAGAAGATTGATTCTTTTCAACAAAAAAAAACAAAGAACCAGGTTCTTGTACTAAAGGTTAGTAATTATGTGCATCCTTTTAATACACGTCTTAAAAAGGATACAAAACACAACTGCCATGTCATCAACTTTTCAAATCCTACTGTCACTTCCTTTCAATTCAAAATGTTCCATCTCCCTCTGAAACATCGCAATTCTCCATACCCAACTGCCATTTTAGAACAGGTGCCTATTCCTATCCCTTCATAATTATCCTCCCCTTTTAAAAAAACCCTCTAGTCTTCTCTTCTCAACCATAAGCCCTACTATAGACTCACTAAAAAGGTAAGGATCGTCACACTTCTTCTTCCAATGGCTAAGAAAACTTTCAATCTCTCTGCCTCAGCTGCAACTGCCTCTAACCCATCTATGGAACCTCTCGTCTTCACTGAGCCTTGGTTATCCTCTATCACTCCTCTTACTGCAGTCACACCTTTCCCAGTCTCCAAATCTCTTCCTAACTCAAAAACCCTTGAAACTACTATATCGCTCTCCCCGTCATATGTTGTTCCCACCAGTCAAACCCTAACTGGAGAACAAGGTCAAAATACTGAGTTTACAGAGGGTTCTGCCATCGTTGCCGCTGATTCCGTGGTTGTGGAAGCACCGATTTAATAGGAGAAGAATGTCGTTATTGTGTTTTACTATCCGCTGATGGGATATTGCATGAAATTACTCCTCAAAAAAATGGGTCACACAGTGTGGGGGGAGAAGGGCCATTGTGACTGTTGATGGGGATGCAATAACAGATACTACCTGGGGACCACATGAGGAACCTAATCCCTCTTCAGAGGACCCAAGTCAAGACTCTCATCCCCATAACAGTGATGCTCCTACATTCGATGATGTGCCCTTGGAAATTCAATCACCTGAAATGCAATCTAGAGATAAAGAAGACCTGGACAACGTGTCCCTTGATACATTCAGTAAGCGAAGGGTTGTCTCTACACATGAGTCTGAAATCAAGTGACCTATTACCAGGCTTCAACTCAAAGTGGACTATGACTATTCTCTCCAAAAGAGCAAGAAGAGTAGTAAAAACAAAAGAAGAAAGCTGGTGAAGGATGAGGTACCTGTAAGTGATGAAGCTATCCCTGTAGTCGAGGTGGAAGAGGGATCTTCTGAGGAACCTGGTTCCCTTGTTAGGCGGTCCTTGAAAAAGGTAGCGCATGGTTCAACGGAGAAAGGGTCAACATCTAAGTCCAAGATGAAGGAGATAGTGAGTGATGAGGATATACTAGTCAAGTCCAAGGGAAAAGGAAAAGTCAGTGAATAAATCTTAGGAAACGCAAGTCTGAAACTGTTGAAGAACCTAGTTCTGGGAAGAAAGAGAGAAGTGAGGTCTGCCTTGGCTCTGAGTGCCTAAGGCATCAAAAAGTTCTGCTTTGTCATACGTTTGACCCAAAAATCTCTGAGATGGCCGGAATGCACCAAATTTTGGAAATGGTCAAGTTTCAACAATGGGTGCATCTATTTCACATTGATGCACATAAAGTGATGAGGAGGAGATACAAAGTTTCTTCGCTAGTCTCTTTCCAGTTGATACTGACCATGTCTGTGCTTTGGTCAATGGGGTAGATATCGTCTTTGATGTGAAATTGCTTGGCGAGATTTTGTAAGTTCCTACAGTTGGGGTGTCCAGTGTACAAGATGTCTGAGAGTATAACTTCAGAAATGCAGTGGTGAAAGACAATGCTAATCAGAAAGGGGACCAGATCCATAAGAAAGCACTACTCCCTTCTACCAGCTGCTGTTTGAATTGGTTAATAAAGTCGTGTTGCCTAGAGCGGAAAGGAGGTTTGTGACTTGTAAGTATGACCTATTACTAATGAAGCAACTGGACGGTTTCCACCTTGTGAGTCTGCCTGCCATAATGATTGAACACATGCAGAAGGTTGCCAATTTCAAGGACGGCAATCATGGGCTTCCTTATGGATTCTTGCTTAGTACGGTGTTCAAATTCTTTAAGGTTCCACTGGGAACAAGTAAAGTGGGGACCCGAAAGCAGACATTCTCACAGATAACCTTGGAAGAGTTCAAGTGTATTGAGAAGTGTGGGGGGGGGGTAGGAAGTACATCAACTTTTTCTCAGCTCATCAATGCCCAGAACAGTGTAGCTGAGGAAATTCATCGGTTGAAAGCCAGGAATGCTATCCTGGAAGGTCAGCAAGCCCGAGTGGTTCCCATGTCGAATGATGATGTGGTTCGTTTGACACAGGAAAATGCTGACCTCAGGGCGGAAGTTGAAAACCTGAAGGCTAAACTGCCCAACAAGAAAAAGTTGGGAAATGCCTGAATAGACCTTGTTCTCCAGAAACTTGCCGCTGCTACCAAGCCTTTTCCTCCTAGTGCCCCGTAAGAACCCCTTCAGTAACCAATTATTAGGATATGTTTTTGTTGTTCTTTGTTGATGTTTGGTGGATGTTTTTTGTGTTTTTTTATGGTTGGGATGTACTACTACTGCTCGTGTGAACAAGTCCAATGTTGCCTCTTCCTTTTTCCAAAGGCAGACGCATAATAAATCATTATTAATATGAATCATTTTATTATGTCTAGCACTCTCTCTCTGTGTTCTATTCTCTATCATAATTGTGTGCACATATGTGGCATGAGTTAGCTTAGCTGGACTTCTTTGTGCTGTTGTTCTTTTTAATGATGCCAAACGGGGAAAAATAATATTTAGGACTCAAGGGGAAATACATTAGGGAACTGGTTCTTATACTAGTTTGGTGTGTAAGATAAGGCATCGTCTCAGGGGGGAACTCTTTTTACTTCACCAACTCTTACTAATAATTGATAAGTTTTTTATCATCAAAAAGGGGGAAATTGATAGATATTAAATACTTTTGGCTTATGTTTTGATGATCTAAAAAACTTATTGTTAAGAACCAGATAGGGAACCTGACATACTTGGATTGCTGGAACCTGTAACGAATTCCAGCTAAAGGCTAAAGGTGAACTGATACAGCTTCAGGAGCTAGGAACCAACATAAGGACCTGATACTCTTGTGGCTTCCTCATAGCAGTATAAAGTCATTTGGACACATCTGGAAATGAAGTGACTGACGGCACTATTTCTGCCACACTGCACTACACTGTCAGCCCACTCATTCTCTAACCAAACAAAGTACATATATCATTTCAGGTGATGTGATCAAGATATGCCAAATGAGCTTTATACAAAAACATGACCAGAAGGCTTTTGTTTCTCATTCAAGCCCCTCGAAAAATAAACAGAGAAATCAATCCTCACAAGCTTGAAGAACAAAGTTGAACGCAACTATGGGACAGTTCCTAAAGATAGCTTATTATTGTCCTAGTTGAGTTGTAACTTTGTGATTGTACTTATTGTATCTCCTAAACTGCTTAGCTAGAAGCGTTGATTATGAATCCTCTTGTAAATTCGTAAACGCCTTGAGTTTATGTTGTGACTAGGTTTAGTCATAAGCAAAAGTCTTTGTAATCGTAGAGTTACAAAGTGGCTTGTGGTGATAGCATCACAAAATAGAAAAAGCCTTTTGTAACTAGGATAGTCACAAAGTGGCTTATGGTAAAGGAAACCACAAGTTAGTTGAGCAACTCCTTTACAATAGGAAGTATTGTATAGTGGCTTGTAATAGGTAGATTACAAGTTAGTGAATTTAAAATCCTACAGGAGTAGGTCATTGTTTTTTTATCCCCTTGTGTGGGATTTTTACACATAAAAATCTTCTGCCTCATTTACTTACTGTTTAATTATTGCTTTCAGTAGAACCTTGTAAAGGACCAGGTACTCTATGATTTGGTAGACCCATACAAACTAACAGAGTGGATCTGCACTTCACCTCTTACGGCCGCACAATTTTGGTATGGTCCGCACACCTTCAGCTGGCCCAAAGACTACTCCCGGAATCTCCACTCTACAGTCGCACTAGAATTGTGCGATCCACACTGTTGGCCTTTTTTCCCTATTTTGTCTCTTGTTCACTTTTGATTCCTTTATGAGTAAATTTTGAATTCATTGGCTCGTTTCCTGATATTCCTGCAAGCAAGCACATTTCGTTAGTTTTCGGAAATACCTTTAAGCATTTTAGATAAAACACAAGTAAAAGAGAGAAAATAAGCGGTCAAAATCCCAACTTATCAGTGGTGAAGAAGGAGTTGAGAAGGAGAAAACTTTTGAGAAAAAGAAGTCCCTCGGAAAGAGGCCAAATAGCAACGAGGAACCGAGTTCCTCAATGTGGGCAAGAGTAGAACTGTTTGAGCTTGAAAGGAAAGCCAATTTGAAAAAAGAATAAAGTATTGTGGGGAATAGTGTTTGACACTAAGATTTTTGATTGGTCTGGAATAAGGCAGTTGGTAGAAATCTGCAACTTCCAGAAGTGGGCTCGTCTCTTTACTATTCAGAGTCCAAAAGTGTATGAGAAGGAGGTTCGCGGTTTTTATGTTGGCTTATTTACAAATAGAGGGTGACACAATCTGTTTTAAGATCAATGGGATAGATTTCATGAGGGATGAGGTTGTGCTCGGGGAAATTCGTGGGGTGCCCATTGAAGGGCTTTCAATTGTGGAGGGAACTTGTTCCCCCACCCCCACCCCCCAGAGTTTAGGAAGTTAATTCTCAAATCTTAATATGTTCGAATAGGGGGACGAATGCACAAAAAGGCATTGTGCCAGAATACCAACTATTCTTTGAGTTGGTGAACAAGTTCTTCGTCACGACCCCTATTTTCCTCTGTAGGATGTCGTGAAGGCACCTAGTCTCTAAGACTAGTAAGACTAACACTTACTGAATTAATAGAAGAATTCAACCATCAACTGATAAATATGGAA
This sequence comes from Nicotiana glauca, assembly GCA_026770625.1. Taxonomy (NCBI): domain Eukaryota; kingdom Viridiplantae; phylum Streptophyta; class Magnoliopsida; order Solanales; family Solanaceae; genus Nicotiana; species Nicotiana glauca. Next base: position 27,405 of record MU749476.1, on the reverse strand, counting down.
TAGAAATCTTTATACACAACTTAAAATCCCAAACCTGGTAGTACAAGTCATAAGCTCTACTCAGTTTGCTAGAAAATTCCTAAATACAATTGTTCGGATTAAAATTAAACAGTACAAGTAAAATATCATAAGGTGACTCTGAGGCCTGCGAATATGGGGGCAACTTTACCTTGAGTCTCCATAGCACCACTCAACCAGCTAGCTAATAATTAACAATAACTGAGGCACCTGGTTCTGCACAAAAATGTGTAAAATTGTAGTATGAGTATACTATAGTGGTACACAGTAAGTATCAAGACTGCCCTCGGTAGAGTAGTGACAAGGGACAGACATGACACCTACCAGACTAAACAACCTAAACAAGTGTGAAGGTGAACTAATAGAGAGAGAAAATATTAATATAAAGCTAAACAGGATAAGGAATACAAAACAATACTTGCAATGATACACTAGTAACATCAATATTTAACAGGTAGGTAATAATATTGTAGAATAAGTTGATCATAATCTAAGTTCAGTGAAATCAAATAAAGGAAAACTAACACCAACTCAATAAGAAAAACTGCTTTCACACCGGATCTATTCTAGCATTTCCACGAGGTACTGAGCCTCATACTCATAGCTCACAAGTCCCAATTCATGAATCCTAATAAATTGGAATCTTGTTCCCACATTACAACTTATAACTGCACGGACGATTCACGTGCTAATAGAACAATCCTCACACCGAAGGCAAGTAGACAAGCGTATGTATAATGCTCAATGGCGCCAAGATTAATCTTCTAAAATTAATATGGGTGATTTAATTATGTGTATGCTTGTGCAAGTGTTCTACCACAATTAAGTCAGCAAATAAGAGTAGAGATAATGAATGGCACATAAGAACCAATCACCATGAAATATACAGTATAGCAAAGCCAGTAATGAAGTTTGAAGCAACGACTAGCACAACAAGAATGTCTACATAGAACTAAGAAAATAGTAGAACACGGAGGAAGACAATTAATAGTATGCTAAGGACAACAATCAAAGACAAGTACAAAAGAATGGTGATAGGTTTTAACTGTTCTTGCCCTATGTTTTGATATTCTAACAAACTTACTATTAAGAACCATATAGGGAACCTGACATACTTGGACTATACTGCGAGCTTAACGAATTCCAATTAAGGTGAATTGCTACACTTTCAGGAGCTGGGAACCCAAACACAGACCCGATACTCTTATGGGTTCCTCATAGCAGTACAAATTCAATTGGACACAGCTGGAAACGAAGTGACCGCCTATACTATTTTTGCCGCACTGCACTATTTTAAACGCCCACTCATTCTCTAATCAACTAAAGTGATCACATCATTTCAAGTGATGTGATCAAGGTGTACCTACAATGAGTTTATACAAAACATTACTTCAATGTTTCAATTTCTCATTCAAGCTTCTTGCCAAAAGTAGAGAAATTAATCCTCACAAGCTTGAAGAACAAAGTTGAATGCAACTACGGACCAGTTACTAAAGATAGCTTATTGTTGTCCTAGTTGAGTTGTAACTTTGTGATTATACTTATTGTATCTCATAAACTGCTTATCTAGATGTGCTGACTAGGAATCCTCTTGTAAATCCGTAAACTCCTTGAGTTTATGTTGTGACTAGGTTTAGTCATAAGCAAAAGTCTTTGTAATCGTAGAGTTACAAAGTGGCTTGGGGTGAGAGCATCACAAGCTAGTAAAAGTCTTTCTAACTAGGAAGCCACAAAGTGTCTTGTCGTAAGAGTACCACAAGTTAGTTGAGTAAATTCTTTGTAATGGAGTCACTGCAAAGTGGCTTGTAAAAGCTTTTTACAAGTTAGTGAAGTTGAAAGCCTACAGGTGTAGGTCGTGGGTTTTTGATCCCCTTGCGTGGGATTTTTCCACGTAAAAAATCATTTGCCTTATTTATGTACTTCTTTATTAGCAGAATCTCGTAGAGGACCAGGTACTCTACTAATTGGTGGACTAACACAAACTAATAATTAGTATCAGAGCAGGTTCCTCCTATCAGGCTAACACCTAGGAAAGATACTCATGCTTCTCCACCAAATTTGAAGAAGGTCAATCTATATACTGACCACCCAAGTTCAATGGACAATTCTATTGGTGGTGGAAAACAATAATGCACGATTTTATCATGGCTGAAGATTGTGAGTTATGGGATATCATATGCGATGGTCCTTATGTTCCAACCAAGATACTAGAGGAACTTCTATTTTCAATGGCAAAAACCAGCAAAGAGTACACTGAAGCAGACAAGAAAGCTGGGGAGAAGAATTTTTGTGCCAAGAAAATTCTAGTGTGTGGAATAGGACCTGAAGAGTACAATAGAATCTCCACCTGTGACACTGCCAACGAGATATGTGAAACCTTACAAATAGCTCATGAGAGAACTACATAAGTAAAATAGTCTAAGATTGATATGTTCACTACCAGTTATGAACTCTTTAAAATAAGGGACGATGAATCCATTCAAGATATGAACACAAGATTCACTTCCATCATAAATGAGTTACACTCACTTGGTGAAACTATTCCCAAAAACAAGCTAGTGAGGAAAATCCTCATCTTTCTTCCTAGCTCTTGGGAAATCAAAGTGAATGCTATTACTGAATCAAACGACTTACGGAGATGACCATAGAATAGCTTATCGGAAACTTTAAGACCTATGAGTTGAAGAGAAAGATAGACAGTGAAAGAAAAGAACTAAAGAAGGAAAAGAGCCTGGTACTTAAAGTTGATAATAATGATTCAAGTGAGGAAGACAGTGACATGGCTTACTTAACCAAAATCTTTCAGAAGATGGTCAGAAGAAATGGAGAAATGCTAAAAAAGGACGACTCTAACAGCCCAAAAACTGTGATCTTTGTTACAAGTGTGGAAATACTGGACACTTCATGAAAGACAGTCCTCTATTGAAATAAGAATTCTCCAAGAACTACTATGAGAAAATAGCTAAGACAAACCCAGTTCCCTTCAAGGACTTTAAGAGAAAAAGATTCGCTAATAATATGATGAGACAAACTCTTACAGCATGAGGGGGATTCCTCTACTGAGTTTGAAGATGAACCTGATACTGGTGATAGTTCTATGATGGCAGTTGAAGGTGAGGATATTGGATATGACTCAACTTTTGCTTTGATGGCTCAATCAGATGACGATGAAGACAATGGCAAGAAAGAGTGAATAGTGAAAGGAAGTGGTCAACAATGGTTCATGGATAGTGGGTATTCAAGCACATGACTGGGAATACCACGGACTTTCTTTCACTAAAAACCCTGCAAGGAGGGGGTTTATCCTTTGGCAATGGAAAAAGGAGGTACATTCTTCGAGTTAGAAAAGTCGGGAAATCACTCACTCATTCTATTGAAAATGTGTACTATGTCAATTACCTTAAGTACAGCTTCGTGAATGTCTCTCAAATCTGTGATAAAGGAAGCAAGGTAGAATTCTTGTCCAAAATATGTACAGTCACTAATCTTGTGACCAGTGAAATAGTACTTGTGGCCAAAAGATACAAGAACATCTATATTGCTGATTTCGAGTCCTTACAGAGTGGTGATATGAGGTGTCTGAAAGTTGTTGATGATGATGCTGAACTATGGCACAGTAGACTGGGCCATGTAAGTTTTTCTCTTCTGAACAATCTAATTTAGAAGGACCTGGTCCATGGTTTGCCTATATCACAATTCAAGATGCAAAAAGTCTGTGATGCATGTGCTAGAGGAAAACATGTGAACTCCTCTTTTAAGTCTAAAAGAGATATGAGAAGCTCAAAGCCACTAGAGCTTATGCATATGGATCTGTGTGGACCTATGAGAGTGAAAAGCAGAGGAGGAAAAAGATACATTTTTGTGATAGTAGATGACTACTCCAGATTGACATGGGCTCAGTTTCTCATAACCAAATATGAAACTATTGAGGTGTTTGTGGCCTTTGTGAAGAAAATTCAGGTGAAGATGGAGTCTAGAGTCGCATGTATTAGATTAGATCATGACACAATTTGACAATATCAAATTTGATGAATTCTGCAATGAAAATGGCATCACTCATAACTTCTCAGCTCCTACAACTCCGCAGCAAAATGGAGTAGTAGAAAGGAAGAACATAACTCTGGAAGAAATGGCAAGAACAATGCTGATCGACAGTGGAATTGCAAAGAACTTCTTGGATGAAGCTGTCAACACTACCTGCTACTTGGTGAACAGGTGCATGATCAGATCACTTCTGAACAAAAACCCTATATGAATTTTTGAATGGAAGGAAACCCAAGCTGACTCACGTAAGAATATTTGGGTGCAAATGAAATGTTCTCAAAATGGAAAGGATCAGCTTGGTAAATTCGATACCAAGAGTGATGAAGGAATATTTCTGGGCTTCTCTTCTCAAAGCAAGGCTTAAAAAATATATAATAAGTTGACTCAATGTGTTGAGGAAAGTGTCCATGTTAGTGTTGAGGAAGATCAAGATGGAGAACCCTTACTAGTCCCTGGTGAAGTCATTAACATGACAAACAGAAAGGCAGATATGATGTGTCAAGTAAAAAAGCTAAATGAAGACAGCGCTGCCTCATCTTCAATAGAACCAAGCACCTCAAGTACAACCACTGAAGCTGAAGAAAGAGTGGTTGATGCAGTTCAGGGAACTCCACTAGCACCTGAGAGAAGGACAAAGGAAAATCAGCCAAACATACCTTCTTCCTCTCAGAATAAACCTCAGGCATACTGGAGACACCAAATCTCTCATCCAGTAGACAACATTATTACTCCTCTAGATTCCAGAGTACAAACCATGTCAACAGCCAGAAATTCACTTGACTTCTCAACCTTTCTCTCCCAGATAGAACCCAAAAATATCAAGGAAGCCTTGAAAGATGCAGATTGGATTACAGCCATGTAAGACAAGCTACATTAGTTTGAGAGAAACAATGTGTGGCACCTGGTACATAGAGCCCTAGATCGAACCATTATACGAACCAGGTGGGTATTCAGAAACAAGCTCGATGAACATGGAATTACCACAAGGAACAAAGCTAGGCTAGTGGTCCAAGGCTACAATTAGGATGAAGGGATTGATTATGATGAAACGTTTGCTCCAATGGCTCGCATGGAAGATATTAGAATTCTAATCGCTTTTGCATCTCATATGGAATTCACCTTGTTCCAAATGGATGTCAAAAGTGCATTTTCGAATGGACTCCTTAAGGAAGAAGTCTATATGAAGCAACCTCAAGGGTTTGAAAACCCTGAATATGTGTTTAAACTGGACAAAGCTCTGTACAGGCTAAATCAGGATCCTCGAGCTTGGTATGAAAGGTTGTCAAAGTTCCTCTTAGAAAATGGCTTTAAAAGAGGGAAAACTGACAACACTCTTTCTTTAAAGAAACGAGGAAGGAACCTGCTCATTGTTCAGGTCTATGTTGATGATATCATTTTTGGAGCAACAGCTGATTCTCTATGTGAAGAATTTGCAAAACTTATGGGAAGTGAATTTGAAATGAGCATGATGGGGGAACTGAACTTCTTCTTGGGCCTTCAGGTAAAATAGTCCTTAAAGGGTATATCCATTTGTCAGCAAAAATACATCAGGGAGCTCTTGAAGAGGTTTGACATGGAAGCATCAAAGGTGATAGACACTCCCATTTCTACTACCACTCGACTGGACATGGATGAAATTGGATCTCCTATGAATCAAACCATGTATACAGGCATTATTGGGTCTCTCCTCTTTCTCAGTACCAGCAGACCTGATATTGTTTTTAGTGTGGGGTTGTGTGCAAGGTTTCAATCAAATCCCAAGGAATCTCACTTGAAGGCTGCCAAAAGAATACCGAGATATCTGAAAAGGAACACATGACCTGGTGTTGTATTATCCGTCAGGTGACAGTTTTAATCTAATTAGGTATGCTGATGCAGATTATGCAGGTTATCTTGTGGACAGGAAAAACACTTCTAGAATGGATCACTTCTTAGGTTCATGTCTTATCTCTTGGGGCACAAGGAAGCCAAATTCAGTGGCTCTTTCAACAGCTGAAGCTGAATATGTAGCCACAGCATCCTGGTGTGCTCAACTTTTATGGATCAAGCAGTAACTGGAGGACTTTGGGGTACTCACTGAGAATATTCCCCTTCTATGTGACAACACCAGTGCACTCAACATGGACAAAAATCCAGTTCAACACAAAAGGACAAAACATGTTGATGTGAGGCATCACTTTTTGAGGGACAATATGGAGAAAGGGCTGATATGTATGAAGTTCTACAGCACAGAAGATCAAATTGCAGACATTTTCACCAAGGCGCTAAGCAGGGAACAGGTTGAAAGAAATATAGTGAAGTTGGGGCTTTTAAAGCCTAATTGAGAACCTGATTCCTCTTTATCAGGCTATGAAAATCACCTTCAAGAAATAACTGGATAAAAGTGTTTTCTGGCCATATCTAACTCACTTCAATACCGTTGCAGGTAAATACGCATGATGAGTATAGAAGTTGTAGATGGAGTGTATAAATGATAAAAGGGTATTGATTCTTTCAAATAAAAGGTCAAGAACCTGGTTCTTGTACCAAAGATTTGTAGTTATGTGCATCCTTTAATACACGTCTTAAAAAGGGTACAAAATAAAACTTCCATGTCATTCAACTTTTCAGATCTTGCTTTCACGTCTCTTTATTTCAAATCGTTCCATCTCGCTCTGAAACATAGCGATTCTCCACGCCCAACCGTCGTTTCAGAACTGGTGCCTATTCCTCTCTCTTCATAATTATCCTTTTCTCTTAAAACCCATTGTTTTATGCTCTTCCTAACCATAAGTCTTACATTAGAATTTCCCAAAAGCATCATCATACCACTTTTTTAATGGCTGGGACAACTTCCGATCTCCCTGCCTCAGTCGTAACTCCTACTGATCAACCTATGGAGCCTTCCACTCCCACTGAGCCTTTCTCACCTACTATTACTCCTACCACTACTATAACACCTCACCCAATTTCCCAGTCTCATCCTAATTCAGAAACCCTTTAAAATGCTGCTCCGACCTCCCCATCATCTGAGGCTCCTACCAGTCAAAGACCAAGTGAAGAACCAGGTCAAAACCCTGAGGTCACAAAGAGTTTTTCCATTATTGCTACTGGTTCCATGGTGGTAATAGCACCATTCGAGGAAGAGAAATGTTGTAAACGTGTTTGTGTTGTCTGCGGATAGTGTACTACATGAGATAATCTCAAAAAGATGGGGTACAAAGTGTAAGGAACGAATGGGCCATTGTACCTGTTGAAGAGGATGCACTAGCAGATACTACTGGGGAATCACATGAGGAACCTGATCCCTCTCCAGAGGACCCAGGTCAGGGCTCTCATTCCTAGGATAGTTCTGTTCCTGCATTTGCTGTTGTGCCCTTGGAAATTCAAGCACCTGTAATGAGATCCAGCGATGAAGAAAACCTAGATAATGTGGCTCTTGATGCATTTATAAGTAAGTGGAGGGTTGTGTCCATCCTTGATTCTGAAACCAAACGACCTACTACCAGGCTTCAAGTTAAGGTGGCCTACGATTCTACCCTTTAAAAGAGCAAGAAGAGTAGTAAGAAAAAAAGGAGAAAGTTGGTGAAAGACGATGTTCCTGTAAGTAATGAGGCGATCCCTGTAGTAGAGGTCGAAGAGGAAACCCTAGATGAACCGGGTTCAATTGTTATACAGTCTTCAAAAAAGAAGAAGCCTACTTCAATAGAGAAGGGGTGAACCTCTAGGTCCAAGATGAAGGAGGTGGTGAGTGAGTTCTCGATGTCTGATGAGGATGTGTTAGTCAAATCCAAGGGAAAAGGAAAAGTCAGTGGAGAGAAGTACGGCAAACACAAGTCTGAAATTTTTGAAGAAACTGGTTCTGTGAAGAGAATGTGAAGTGAAGTCAGCCTCGGCTCAGAATGCCTGAAGCATCAAAAAGTTCTGCTGGGGCGTATGTTTAACCTAGCAATCTTTGAGATGGCTGGTATGCGCCACATTTTGGAAATGGTCGAGTTTCAGCGCTAGGCACATCTATTTCAAATCTATGCCACTAAGGTATATGAGGATGAGGTACAAAGCTTCTTTGCTAGCCTCTTTCCCATTGATACTAACCATATTTATGCTTTGGTCAATGGAGTGGACATCATGTTCGATGTGAAGTTGCTTGGAGATATTCTTAAAGTTCCTACAGCTGGTGTGTCAAGTGTAAAAGATGTGTGTTAGTTTAACTTCAGAAATGTCATGGTAAAAGAAAATGCAAACCAGCAAGGAGACCAGATCCACATGAAAGCGCTACTCCATGTCTATCAGTTGTTGTTCGAATTGATTGACAAAGTTCTATTGCCTCGAGTTGAGAGGAGGTCAGTAACATCTAAGTCTGACATGTTCTTGATGGAGCAACTGGACAGTTTTACTCCTGTAAGTCTGCCTGCTATTATGATTGAACACATGCAAAAGGTTTCCACCTTCAAAGATGGTAATCATGGCCTTAACTATGGGTTCCTGCTTACTCAAGTGTTCAAATTCTTTGAAGTACCACTAGGGACAGGCAAGGTGGGGACTAGGAAGCAAAGTTTCTCACTGACAACTTTGGAAGAATGTGAGTGCATAGAAAAAATGAGGGATACAAAGTACATCAACCTCCTCACAGCTTATTAATGCTCAGAACATTTCAGCTGAGAAAATTCGTCGGTTGAAGGCCAGGAATGCTATCTTGGAAGGTCAGCAAACCCAACGGGTTCCGGTGTCAAATGATGAAGTGGCTCATTTGATAAAGGAGAATGCTGATCTCAGGGCGCAAGTAGAGAACCTGAAAGCAGAACTGCTTAGTGAGAAAAAGTCGGGAAATGCCCGAATAGACCTCGTTCTCCAAACACTTGCTGCAACTTCCAAGCCCTTTACTCCTAGTGCCCGCTAAGTACCCTTTCAATGACCAGTTTCTAGAAATGCTGTTATGTTTTCTTTGATGTTTTGGCAGATGTTTTTGTTTTCTTTTTTTTACGTAGTTAGTATGAAACACTACTGCTCCCGTTTTAACAAGTCCAATATTGCATTTTTGCTTTTTAAAGCAAAGTCATATTAAAGTTTTATCAATATCAATTCTATCCTCTTTTATTATACTTCTGTGTTTCTACTTTCTATCATGCTTGTGTGCACATATGTGGTATAAGTTAGCTTAGATGGACTTCTTTGTGCTGTTATTCCATTTGTGTTTTTCTGATGATGCCAAAAGGGGGAAAATAATCATCAACACTGGGGGAATGTTACGAAAGGGGCATAGAATCAGGGGGAACCTATGTTTTCCTATTACTTAAATCTGGTTCTTACTGCTCTAAATGTTAAGTTTGCCATCATCAAAAGGGGGAAATGGATAGGTTTTAACTGTTCTTGCTTTTGATGTTCTAACAAACTTACTGTTAAGAACCATATAGGGAACCTAACCTACTTGGACTATGCTGCAAGCTTAACGGATTCAAGCTAAGGTGACCTACTACAGCTTCAGGATCTAGGAACCCAAACACGGACCTGATACTCTTGTGGGTTCCTCATAGCAGTATAAAGTCAATTGGACGCAGCTAGAAACAAAGTGACTGCCTGCAATGTTTCTACCGCACTGCACTATTTCCATCATCCACTCATTCTCTGACCAACTAAAGTGCTCAAATCATTTCAAGTAATGTGATCAAGGTGTACCTACAATGATTTTATACAAAGCGTCACTTGAATGTTTCAATTTCTCATTCAAGCTTCTTGCCAAAAATAGAGAAATCAATCCTCACAAGCTTGAAGAACAAAGTTGAATGCAACTACGGACCAGTTCCTAAAGATAGCTTATTGTTGTCCTATTTGAGTTGTAACTTTGTGATTGTACTTATTGTATCTCCTAAACTGCTTATCTAAAAGAGTTGATTAAGAATCCTCTTGTAAATTCGTAAACTCCTTGAGTTTATGTTGTGACTAGGTTTAGTCATAAGCAAAAGTCTTTGTAATCGTAGAGTTACAAAGTGTCTTGTGGTGAGAGCATCACAAGTTAGTAAAAGTGTTTGTAACTAAGAAGTCACAAAGTGGCTTGTGGTAAGAGTACCACAAGTTAGTTGAGTAAATATTTTGTAATGGAGTCATTGCAAAGTGGCTTGTAATAGGTTTTTACAAGTTAGTGAAGTTGAAAGCCTACAGGTGTAGGTCGTATTTTTTTTATCCCTTTGTGTGGGATTTTTCCACGTAAAAAATCCCCTGCCTTATTTACGTACTGCTTTATTAGCATTCTCGGCAGAATCTCATAGAGGACCAGGTACTCTACTGATTGGTGGAATCACACAAACTAACAAATGGAGAAATGACAATAAGAGCCCTAACGAAGTACCGCCTTGTAGTCTCAAATCATAAAATGAATCATAAACTTTCCTTATATCATCGCCGGGGCCTTTATATTTAGTTTTTTGAAAATAATTTTTTTCGAAATAGCACCCTGCATTTTAGCCCACCTTATCACACCGCACGACTTCTAGTAGTTCCCCTACTAGCCATGCGTATCAAGCCCACCTTATCTCACCGCATGCATATCAACACCCAAATCTTATACCATCGCATGCGTATCAATAATAAAAACAGCACGGTAGAAACCTCATGCAAACATCATGACAATAGCACCAGAAACCTCATGCAAACATCATAACAACAGCATGGCAGAAACCTCGTGCAAACAAGATAACAATTCTCTCAACAATAACATGTGTGCTAAATCATAACAACAACAACAACAATAACACGAGAATATGGCAAGTAAATCAACTCAGGAACTTCATAACACAAAGAAACGGTGGAACGAGCTCACAAGGAAAGACACAACGGGAAATAATGGTCTCAACAAGAATAGCTCAACATATAAGAGATAATTTGTAGAAATGATTCCACAAAAGTACAATTCGACGATAAGAGAGATAATATGAATCAATGATTTCAAATAAGGATAAGTCGACATAAAAAGGGGATACAAAACTTCATTTAGGGTTGAGCAATTATGGAAGAGATACATCAAATTTAGTTAAGGACAAATAATTATGGAAAATATAATAATAACTTCAATTAAGAATAGCCAATTACAGAAAAGATAATAATAACTTCAATTAAGGATAAGCAATTACAAAAAGGATAGCATGGGAATTAAAGAAGCAACAACTTCACTCAGGGCACATAAGAGTTTAATCGGCAATAAGGGTAGAACATGAAGCAATTAATTCCAAATAAGACACGTAAGGGTGAATTTAGTAAAAGGTGGATTTAACATGACAAAACAACTTCATATCTAATGAACATAAGAAGTTAAGAGCCCTAAATGGTCAAACTTTCACAAATAAGCCCGAGCAAATACTTGCCACCTCGCGTACACGGCCTTCACATGACACAACTAGCACAAATGACTCAATTCCTAAGGGGTAGTTCCCCCACACAAAATTAGGCAAGATACTTACCTCAAGGAAGCTAGACTGTTACTCTAAAATGACCTTCTCGAGTGAAACACCTTCCGGACGGCTTAAATCTAGCTAAAATAACTTCAAATCATAAACAAAACTCATAGGAAACAATTCCAAATAATAAAGCTTCGATTTTTAATAAAAACTAAAAAGTCAATCCTCTAGTCCCGCACCTCGGAACCCGATAAAATTCACAAAACCCAAACACCCTTTCCGATACATGTTTAACCATACCAAAATTATCAATGACATCAATTCGTCCTTCAAATCATTATTTTACTTTTTGAAAGATTTCTTCAAATATTTTCATTTTTTCTCAACTTAAAATACTAATTTAATGATAAAAATAAGATGAAATCATGAAGTGTAATGTATTGTAGATGAAGAACACTTACCCCAAAGATTTGTTTAAAACCCCCACAAAAAATCTTTCAAATCCTAGGTCTACAATTCAAACTATGATAAAAATGGTCAAACCCTCGAAAGAAAGTTCTTATACTCCCACCAATGATTCCTCTTACGCGATCGCGGAACAGTCCTCGCGATCGCGAAGAACTAAATGTTTCTTGGCACAAATAACTCTTCATGTTCTCGATGTCAACAACCTACGCGAACACACAAATAGAAACACGAACGCGATGAATAAATGACCACTAGCGCCCAGCTCCACTACGCGAACATGGAGAGACAGCTTCGAACACAGACATTTGACTACATAAGCTTCATGAATGTGGTACCAAGATCGTGTTTGCGATGAACAATATCCCCGAACTCTAATAAACCTTACACGATTGCGCTTTCATTTTCGTGATCGCGAAGAGCAACAACAACACCAGAAATAAGCAACTCAAAAGCCTGAAAAAATGACCTGTAGCCCATCCGAAACATACCCGAGGCCCTCGGAACCCCGTCAAAATATGCCAACAAGTTTCATAACATATCATGGACCCACTCGAGGTCTCAAATCATATCTAAAATCGTTGAAACTACGAATCGCACTCGAATCGAACTTATGAACTTTCAAATCTTCCAACTTCCAAAACTCGTGCTAAAACATATCAAATCAACCCGGAATGAACCCAAATTTTGCACAGAAGTTCCAAATGATATAATGGATATAATACAGCTCTCAGAATCACATTACAATCCCAATATTACCAATTTCAACTATCGGTCAAACCTCTCAAACTTCCAAAACTTCAACTTTCTAATTTTTGCCGAAATGCTTCAAATTACCCTACGGACCTCCAAATCCAAATCTGGATGCATGCAAAAGTCCAAAATTACCATACGAAGCTGTTGTAATTATCAAAATATCATTTCATAGTCATTTACACAAAAGTTAGAACTCCGGTCAACTCTTAGTATTTAAGCTTCTAAAGCAGGAATCCTTCTTCCGAATTGATCCCAAATCATTTGAAGACTGAATTCGGACATACACACAAGTCATAAAACATAATACCAAGCTACTTGAGACCTTAAGTCGTGGAACAGGATGCTACTTCTCAAAACAACTATTCAGGTCATCATAGTCTTGCTACCATGGGCTGAGAGGAGATCTATTGCCTCTATAGCGGACCTGGTTTTTCTAGAAGCACTGTAGGCCTATAATCCCATCAATCTTTGTGGTATTATAATAGAGCATATGAAGAAGGTAGCAGACTTCAAGGATGGAATCATGGATTTCCATATGGGTTCCTGCTCATAAAAGCCTTTGAACGATTTATGGTCCCCTTGGGAAGAGCAGTTATGGGAACTCGTAAACAAATATTCACAATGAACACCTTGGAAGAATGCGATCTTGCAGAAAAAAGGGGTATTGGCAGCAGTTCCACAATCTCTCAACTTATTGATGCTCAGAATTTGCTAATGAGGAAATCAGGCAGTTGAAGGCCCAAAATGCTATCCTTCGGTCTAAGCGCAATCAGGCCAGCAAGGAACCTGGTTCTAGCAATGCTTAGGGAGCAGAAGTTGCTGGCTTGAAGGCTGAAAATACAGAGTTGAGGCAATAGGTGGAGAACCTGAAAGAGAATCCGATCAACAATCAAAGGGCTGCTAATGCTTGCTTTGATAGTCTCCTTAAGGCCCTTGCTCCCTCCTCATTCCCTTCCTCATCCAGTGTCCCCTAGCTTGTCCCTTTGCTAGCCCCTAATTAATCTTACAATGTCGTTTTATTATCCGTCCCTTTTGATTGTGGTACTCTCGTTCTGTTTGACTTGTGTATGTTTTGTAATGTTGGTACTGCTACAATGGTTATTTTTCTTCAATTAATGAGCATCACCATCTTTTTAAATGCATGTTATACTCTTATGTTCTTTTTTTGGCTATGTTGTGTGCACACACGTGAAATGAGTTAACTTTGTTGGACTTCTTTTTGTATTTACTTGTCTGATTCTTTTATGATACCAAAAGTGGGATGTAAATTGAAGGGGAGGAAACAGGTTCTCAAAGGGAATATGGCTATTCTGCATGGGGAATAATGTGGGGATATGATTCTCAGGGGAAATATCAATTCTAAGTTTGTCATCATCAAAAAGGGAAAAATTGATAAGTTATGTATCTTTTATTTTGATGATTTAACAAACTTCACACGAGAACCAGATAGGGAACCTGATACAATTGATTCCTCTGCGTTCAGAGCAACAAGTCAAAGTTCTAGTACAAGTCTAAATAAAATCAAATAAGGGAACAATAGAGGGAACAGATAGAGATCAGTTCCTCCGGTCACAATACAAGTCAACTCTAACAGCTATTAATATTGTTGCACTGCATACGCAACAGTACAACAGCATTGTTGAAGCATGCTCTGTATCAGACACTCCCGTGCATCATCTTCGATGACCTCACTTATATATTACCAACCTAAGGCAAGGGATTTCACACACTTGAAAAACCTAAATAGTGATTACTCTCAAGTGTGCAGCCGCCTTCATTCTTCCAAAGGCATTGAAGAAAAAAACAACAACATAACAAAGAACTAGCTCCCAACATTGATTACATCTTACTATTGTTTTGTCTTTGTTTATGTTATTCACTTGTAATTCCTACTCAGCTTTTCAGAAGCATTTCGTAGGACATCTTGTAAACCATAAACTGTGTGGTTGTTTTGACTAGAGTTAATCAAGTGGTTAGCTTTGTAATAGAGTTATTACAAAGAGACTTGCAATATAGTTATTGTGAGTAGGTGAGGGATTAAGAGTTTAATTCCTAGATTACAATGTGTCGTAATCTAAACTTTGCTCAGTTAGTGAAGTTTAAATCTTACTAGTATAGGTCGTGGTTTTTAATCCGTGAGCTGAAAGTTTTTCACATAAATATTGTTATATTATTTACCTACTGTTACGTTCGGTGGGAACTAATAGAAAACCAGATTTTCTATACAGTTTAATAGACCCTTCATTCACATCACATTTCTTTTCTTTTTTTGGTCATGGGGATTTTTATATATATATATATATATATATATATATATATATATAGTCATATTATGGAGCTGTACTTTCATGTTTATCACTTATGAAAGCAATAAACAGAGTGATAGGGGACTCAATGATAGATAGATTATATAATATTAGATTGGTGATAATTATTTACTCCCATATTTTAATATCAGCAACTCTAAGCTTAAACATTAAAATTTTGACCCCCAAGTACAGCACAAGTCGAAATACTTAATAATTATTTATACCATCCATGACCGACGTGGAACTGATAAAATATGTTCCCATTACCAACTAATATCGTTTATAAATCCCTTAAACCATATAAATAATAATTTATTCCAAATTTTTATTTGTTAGGTGTTGTCTGGTTCTTGAAACATAGTCTTTTTTTCATTTGATAACCGCAAAAATTATTGGTTTTGGCAAATAAAATTAATATTATATATAAAAACTAATTGAAATGTGAAGTTGAAGACCCAATAATATGGTCTAGAAGTGATGATGAGATAAGCTTAATTAACTAATATATGAAGTCATTAATTTAATGCGATTATCCTATCTTTTCAGCTCATGTAAGTATGATTAAGAGTTGTTTTTATGCTATTATGGACGAATATGCATCTCTTAAAAATTAGAAGAGACACGAGGAAGGAGCCCCGACAACCCCTCCCCCCTGCCGGGCACAAGAACAATTCTTTGGTATATGTATGAACACGACTATATATTCTAATAACACGTAAACTTCAATTGAGAAAAACATAAGTTTGTTGAGTTAGTATGATTAAGAATTTAAAATTTTAACAGATGAACAAGAGAAGCCAGTTAAAGATGACACGTCGCTAATATACTAGAATTAATCAGTGGTAGTATCATTTGTTCAAGAAAAAACAATTTAGCAAGTGATTAATTTTGCCCTTCTCCTTTTAAGGAGTTTTTTGTTCGGGAAATATGGATTTTCAATTATATGTATTTTGTGTATACTTTCTTTTTACTAAGTGATAATTGCGGCAAAATAAAGTTTGAAAGTATCTGATTTTATTAGTTCGAGTTAATAATGATCTTAAGAATGGGAAGCAAAAATATGTACGTCTACTTCGGTAGTTAGGCAAGGAATGTTTCAATAGCGTGTGAAGATATTTATTTAATTTGTTGTCTACCATGTCTTGGATCTACTGAGATTCCTTTGAGTATTTCATTGAAAAATACAAAATTTAAGAAAGCAAAAATAGATTCCTCTTTAAAGTTTACGTAGGAAAATTAGAAATAGTACGATTTACAATTACTAATTGAAAATTAATCACAACTTCAAAAGTAATCGAAATTTAGCTACTTTTTCATATAAAAATAAATCTAAACAAAAATATCCTTAAAAATCCGGAAAAAATTCCAGCATAATATGCTGAAGTTTAAATTTTTTACATATGAGATTTCAGCATAATGTGTTGGAGTTTCAACATAATATGTTGGAAATTTATAAATAAGAGCTCTCTACAACCAAGCATATTGTTGCTCCCAAATATACATGCAAGTATTGTCATGGGCGGCTTTCTAGCCATGCCCCATGATCCCTTGGACGCACCTAGCAAGCCTCCCAATGCCTATCGCCATGGACGGCCTCGTGGTCTTCGTTGCGCCAAGTGACAAGCGCACATGTGCCTCTGTCGCTCCACCCATAGCCCTCGCTAGCGCCCAGCCGCAAGAATATGCCAACAGTGCCTCGCACGCAGACCGTGATGCCAAAGACAAGGTTGCTGTCAATGGAACTGTTTCTACCTTGTAGAAAACAAAGTCCTTCTCATTGTAAATCACTACTAGAAATTCAGCAAAAAAAACCGACCAAAGTTGGTCGGTATTTCAAAAAATTTTAATTTTTAATTTTTTTTTTTAAGAAACTAACCAACTTTGGTCGGTTTTCTTTGGCGTAAAAATGCGAAAAACTATTTTTGAGTCCTGCAAACAAAAATAAAATAGATAAAAATTAATTTTAAAAAAACCGACCATCTTTGGTTGGTAAATTTGGCTGGTCATTTTAAAAAAAACCGATCAACTTTGGTGGGTTATTTTGCTTTTTAATAAAACTGATCAACTTTGGTTGGTTATATTTGTGCGAAAATACAATTAAAGAGTATAAATAGATAAAAAGACAATCTTAAAACAAAATGTACCAATGGTCTAGTGGTAGAATAGTATCCTGCCACAGTACAGACCCTGGTTCGATTTCCAGACAGTGAATCTTTTGATTACATAATTAAAATACCGACCAACTTTGGTCGGTTTGTTTTTTATTTTAATTTAATTTACCGACCAACTTTGATAGGTATATTAAAACGACTATCAAAATACCGTCCAAGCGTATTTGGTTGCGTTTTGGTCGGTAATTGACCATAACTGATCAAAGTTGGTCGGTTTTTTTAGTCGGTATTTACCGGATTTCTAGTAGTGAATATAAAGTAGTTTTATTTCATGTACTTCCATTATGTTTCTCTAGCTTAGTTACGTCAAGTCTTGTAACTTTGATTTATTTATTTTAAACATTATTAGGAGGGATCAAGCAATCAATCTTTCTAGCAAGCAAACAATTCTCTGTACTGGTGTCCCTCCCCCTCGACAGCGTGTTGCTTTTCTGTAATAGCTTTCACTAATACAATCAAGTTTCTTTCATTTTCAATTCTCATTTTTGTTCTCTCAGTTACTCTTGACATTGGTTTTCCCGTACGACACTAACAATCTCGTCTAGCGTACGGAGGGGACCTCAGTTGGCGGATAGTAATTGCACTGGCATCAATTGCTTAGCCTTAAGCCGCCCTTCCAAGGAGTCTCAGAAAGGCGTCGGGTAACAGTATACATGGTCAACAAGTAATATAATGATGAGCAGAGTGCTGAACCTAGAGACTTGTGTTAACTACTTACTAATTTCACTCTTTGTTATTCAGTCGAGTCAATCAATGTTGAATTGTGTGATTTATAACTTATTAGTAAATGTAACATTTAGCAAATTTAGCAAGAGAAAAATAGTTGTTGAGAAAAGAAATAAATATTCTAGATTTGTGATCGATTCACCAATCTTATTAAGTTCTAGCTAACTCTCCATTTCTTGCAATACACATACGGTTGCTAATTAACTGAGTAAGTGTTCTCGAGGTATTTTCCGAATTAATACTCGCCTGCGCAAAATAGATTAACGCCTATATTCCTATAGAATTAATCAATCATGAACATAGTAAGATCACAATGTTAAATTAAGCATGGTGATTAGGTATATTCATATTCTAGCCATAAATTCGCCCCCACTTTGGAGTAAAGAATATGTCCTCTTCAATTCTTCTCTAATCTATACGTAACTTTCCCAAGCATAATTCAGATATTCGATAGAACTTGACCGTTGGCCAGACAATCAAGCAATTAAACACATAATTGAAGATACAACCATGTAATAGCGAATAAGAATCAAGAAGAAGTTAACGTCAAACAATAATATTCGTGGCAAAATCACAATCCCAAAACTAATGGGTCTTAACCACTCATGATAATGTTAAAAATTTCACAAGTGTTTAAATTAATGAAAATAATAAGAATAATGAAGAAAATCTAAGAATCCTTTCTCCCGAGTGTTTTGTGCTTGTATTTTCCTCTCAAAGTGGCATTTTCCCCTCCAAAATAGGTTTAGACTTCTTTTTATACGAGTTGGGGTCGTGTAGGACTAAAAAAACCTTGTCCCAAACGAATTAGAAAAAATCCCCACCCCCACCCCCACCGTCCAAGGCAGAGCGGCGCACTAGCCCTGCATTGGGATGTGTGCCAAAAAATTTCACTTCTGATTTTAATGGCTTCTTTTCTCCTCTTTTTGCTTCAGTTCGTGAACTTTCATTCCACATTTTCGTCCCAGTGACTCTTACTTATAAAAATACTATACAAATTAGTATAAATCAGTACATTACACGTACAATTTCACGAATTTTGAGTAAAATGTAAGGCGGAATGCATATAAATAAACATACTTTAAATCAAATATCACATGTTATGCTGAAACTTTTCGTGTTTCAATTAGGGTATTTTCAAATTTTATTTTCAGATTAAATTGTGGCTACTTTTCAATGACTTTGAAAATGCTTACTATTTTTCAATTATCAGCCTTAAAACTGGCTAGCCCATGCTATTTTTACTTGGGGAACACAAAATCAGAAATAATCTGATTTACAACTGCTAATTGAAAATTAGCCACACTTTTAAAAGTAATTAAAATTTAGTCACTTTTTATGTAAAAATAAAATCTGAACAAAACTATCCTTAAAAAATCGAAAAAATCCAGCATAATATGCTGGGGAACGAATTTTTTTCATATGAGATTCCAGCTTAATATGCTGGAGTTCCAATATAATATAATGGAAGTTTATATGCAAGAGCTCCATAATCCAGCATAGCGGTGGCAAAATGGTTAAAAGAAAATAATTAACCACCCATATTATCCACTAAAAAATTGGTTGGATAATAAAATTTTTAAAAACGGGTCAAATATGGATAAGAACCATATTATCCACTCAGAAAATGGATAATGAATGAGTAACCAATGGATAACCAATGGGTGTAGTTTTTACATTTGTAAAGGCTCAAATTGGGGGTTCCTCAAGTTAGGGAGACTAAGAATTCTCCTAAAAGTGATCATATACAAGAAGTCATGGATAATACGGTTAACCTGTTTTTTATCCGTTTTAAATATGGGTCGGGTCGGTTAATTGATCTGTTTTTTCATTACCCGTTTTCGACCCGAACTATATCCGACCCGACCCGTCCGTTTTCCACTCCTAATCCAGCATATCATGCTGGAATTTTTCGTGTTCCAGCTATTGTATTTTTGTCCAAATTTTATCTCAGCATAAAAAGTTACCTATTATTTTTCGATAACTTTACAAATACCGGTTATTTTTTAAGTACCAGTTTGAAAACTAGCTAGCTCATTCTATTTTGACGACTTAATTATGCAAAATTTAATTATTATCTTTTGTAATGACCTTGACAATGCATGATTAGGAGATGGGATTATTAAACAGAAAGTGTGGCTCAATATTAAAGGGCCAAGTGACTACCATTGGTTAGGGTGGCTCTAAACGAAATCATCCATATCATTAAGAAAATAAAATTGACTAATATAATGATGCTGGTGGTAGTTTTTTTTTTTTTAATTTTCTTCATCTAATTAATATTGGACGTTTGATAGGACAAAACCTGTCTTTTTTAACGGCGTACACAAAATTTTATACTAGCGGTGTTGTCTATTGTCACATTCAACTTGTCCTTAAGTGGATATACTTATATATATTAGTATTAATAGATTTATTTTTTATCCCAAATTGTGGCCTATTGTAGATAGAGATAAGATAATTAGAAAAATATATTTATATATGTATATAATGGTTCTTTTGTGGGTATGGCCTCCTTCACCTTTTGTTCAAGCTCAAAAGTTTGGAAAAAATGGGACGCTGCTAGTTGTAAATATGTGTTTTAAAAATTAAAAAGAGAAGGAAATTAAGGAAAAGGAGAGAAACTTAATAAACAATAAGTCGTGCAAAGCCGGCCAAAATGCCAATTGTAAAATGCATTCCTAAGAGAACAAATCTGATCTTTTGGAGTTGTTCAAATCTCACTGTTCTTTAAAAGAAATTAGATTTTATTCCTCTCATATATATGTGGTTGCTTTTGTTCTTTTCATTTTCTTTACTATTTTTAGGTTATTATCTTTTGTGCAAGTGTGTTTGTCTCTTTTGAGATCGTGCAAAGGTTGGTGCGGCCTTCAAAGTACATTGAAAGAGAATACTTACAGAAATTTCAAGGAAGATTTATTTGATAAAAATAAAACAACTGTATTGTATATTTTCATTATAAATAAATTAAAATAGTAGTATAATTATTGTTCATGTACGTCAGATGAATGGAAGAGTCTCTGACGTGTAGCTGAAAGCGAAAAGATCGGCAGAATCAAAGGTGGTACATGAATTGGCAAGAGAGAAAATTGAAGTGTTCAGGAATCAAAATCCCAAAAAATGAATTGATATATCATATCTAAGTGTATTTTCCGATCTTAAACCTAGATATAGAATTTTTTTTTGTTTTTTTGTTTTTGGTACATTGGAAAGTACTAAAAAGCAATACTATAAAATCTTTCAGAAGCTACTATGCTTAAATCTGGTAGGAGTAAAAATACCATTTTCATGGCCACATCTTTCCATTTTATCAAATCTTCCTTATGTCTATGGTATTTATTCCCCAAAAAATATACACATATGTTTCCCAAGAATCAGAGTAGTAATGTATGTATGATTTTGGTATAGTATTCAGTATATATTCTCTAACCTTCAAGTTCTTTCCATTACAAATTAAATCTCCTAATAAAACTAAAAAGACGCTTAGGCAATGTTGGACCAAATAAATATTGTTCCAACAACATTAATCTTTTATCTCCGCTAATGGTTTTTCTATATATGAATCTGCACGCATTATAAGATTGTAGGTCTTTCAACACAACTTCCTCTCGTGATTTATTATTTGTACGTCGTCTGACTAACATGGTTTTGCACTTGCAGACTAGTGCATCTTGAGGTTTAATATGTATGTAGGAGATGACAAAACCATCTCATGAATCGCGTGTGATCATTCATAATTTCGTCTTTATTATTTAATTGGACATCTAACTTAACATTCTCATTTTCGCGAAAACTCATCTTGTGAAATGCTGAACCTTGGAGGTCCAAAAGTACAAATGTTCTATGAAACTTGTCTCTCACTTGAGTTTTGTTACATATATACAACAACAAAATATTAGTACAAAGAAAAAAAACTGTAATTTTCACTACCTACCACATTCTAACCGTCACATTCTAAGAAACAAACTAGAATGAGTTCTCATATTATAAGAGAGCAAAAAACAGTTGAAATTGTTGCGTGGGGATATTGTTTTTTAGTATATGTACATACAAGTTACAACACAATACAACTACTAGGGTAACAATGGTTAGGTTTAGAGACAAGATACGAGCTTGGCGCTTACTGTGTCTGATTTTGGCAGTTGTTTTAAGGATGTCAGTATTCGTCTTCCATGATCTACTGTCCTTAATTATTCTTCATTTCCCTTAACTAAATTCAACCCCCCCTCCCCCATCGTTTTTATACACAAGAAAAACAATATACCACGTTCTCTCAATTATTTTTATACAGAACTCAAAAAAGTTTTCTTCGAGAAAATGATAAGTTTAAAATAGTCTTATGTTATGTCCTCTAAGTTAGCAAAAAGTGTGCACTTTTGGACTTCAACATTTTACAAACCTAACCATTACTTATATTTGGAAGTGTAGTTTTTGCTATTTTTGGTCATGTCTAGTGCAATTTTGGTGTTGTAGTTTCAAGATTTGACATTTGCTAGTATTTCAAGTTAAATCTTTTTCTTTTCATAGTTCCCCTTAATTCTAACCGCCACAGTTTGTTAAGTATTGGATGAAGTCAAAAATACTCACTTTTAATAAACTTAAAGGACGAAAACTGCTTATGAGTATATTTAAGGGGCTATTTTAAACCTATCCCAAACATAAGGGACCATTTTTGCCATTTTCTCTCTTTTGTTCTGCCAAACTCAAGAATCATCATTAATCATTTTTTAGCAAAAAGACTCATTAATCAGTGGATTAAAAGCCATGCCCAATGATTAGATTAAGACAGTTATCCTTCTAATCAGTCGTCAAATCATAATAACTAAGTCCAAGATTGCACTAATCTCATATGAAAGGATGGAAACAATTCTTATTTTATCATTGCATGAACTTGGTCCCACTTCTGAGTTGTCCATTGCCTGTTATTTGGCCCCACAGTGGACTCCTAGAGATTCCATAAGGAATTATGGAATTCAATATACAAATGAATTATACTACTCTAACATTCTTCCATATTCCTTATAACCCTTTCTAGTATAAATAAGTTCCCAACTATTGGCACATTCTAACTGAGATCAACCTCAAAAGCTTCTTTTGTCAGTACCACTTTTGAGAATATTTAGTGGTTATATTTAGTAAACCACATCTCATTCTCCCCTCCTTAATTACTGGCCTTTCAATTTCTTTAAAAAAAAAACACATACACACAAAAAATGGAGTCTGTGGGAGCTTTCTTTGATGAAGAATGTCAATCTTTGAGCAGAATGTTCTTTACTGAAAATTCAGATTTCATGTTTCAATTGCAATGTGATCATCCTTCAGACTTAACTTGGCATGATCAAGAAGCTAACAAGAATGTGACTGACAATACTAATACTGAAGGGAGTTTTTTCTCTTCTACTTATCATAGTCATAATTGCAACTTAGAGTATTTATCTCAAGAAAATAGCAATGACAGCAGAGAAAGTGATGGTATGTTTTTTCTCAACAATACAAGCCATGAGTATCTGCAACATTATAATGGTGTTACTAATCTCTTTCAAGTAACAAACAACCACCCTGATGAGTCCACTGATTTTTACATGATGGGCCACAAAAATCTTGAAAATTCATCGGTTAATCCAGCGTTTCAAGACCGCGATTTCATGAAAGAAATGGTCAGCTTGAAAGATGACATAGGTGAGGAAATGCTGCTAAAGAGGAAGTTTCATGAAGTAGAACTTCAATCAGGAGCTGAGGATCAGAAACTGGAGGACACTAAGAATCCCAAGAAGAAATCGCGGGTGTCAAGAGACGTGAGTTTATTAAAAAAGTTTTAACTACAGAAATTGATTGTCTTTGTGCTAGAATCTTGAATAGGGTTAATTATTTACTCAATGCAGGAACCAAAAAATAAGAAGATTAGTCAGCCAAAAGTGAAAAAGAACCAGAAAAACATGCAAATTAACAATGAAGAAGTAGGAGAGCAAGAGAGTAATAATGCAGGAAATTGTAAGAGTGGACAGAGCACAAGTAGTTGTAGCACTGAGGAAGATTCCAATGCTTCTCAGGAATTAAACACAAATTCTGACACTAAAAGCAACTTGAATAGTAAAACAAGGGCCAGCAGAGGGACTGCAACAGATCCTCAGAGCCTTTATGCAAGGGTAAGAAACATCAGCTTTATTCAATTATTGTTTCTTCAATCTGTTCAAATGTACTCTTCGATCTAAAAGCTCAACTTAAATACACTCATAGTTTAGAATTTTACACTATCATGTAACATGAAAGATAATGTCTATAAAAAGTGAGACCTGGAATATAAGACAGATTACCTGCTACGACATATTAAAAGCAATAGTGGTAATAACTGTCCGTGTACATAAGTTAAATCCTAAAACTAATATTTTCATTTACAAACTGCAGAAAAGAAGAGAGAAAATCAATGAAAGATTGAAGATCTTGCAGAATCTTGTCCCCAATGGCACAAAGGTAAAAAAAATGCTTTTAATTAACATATTACATCCCCTCGAAATTGCGTGTACAGCATCAAGAAACAAGAATGCTCTTACTGAGTTCTTTAATTGGTATAACTTAGGTTGACATAAGCACAATGCTTGAAGAAGCCGTCCAATATGTGAAGTTTCTGCAGCTACAAATTAAGGTATAAAAACCAAAGTTTCTCCCCTTTTTTTTTTTTTTTTGCTTTCTTTATTATTTGATTAGATTCAAATCAGAAGGAATATAATCTTAATAACTAATTAAATACTTCCCGCTTATTGCAGTTACTGAGCTCGGATGATATGTGGATGTATGCTCCAATTGCTTACAATGGGATGGAGATGGACCTCTCTCATACCTAGTTTATAAGCAATAATATGCATGCCATTTGCTTTTAATTATTTACCTACAATATATTAAGAAACCAATATGCTGACTATGTAAAAACGCATTTCTTTTTGGTATCTTGATCATGAGTAATTCTCATGTTTCATATTAGATATGTATAGCCTATCAATTGTACTTATTAACGAATAACGATCACCTACACGCTATTATGATGAGAGTTACTATAATTTAACTAACTTACACTCTGTTTGGATCATTGTTGTATCGTAGCATTTTATAAATATAATGTTTGGATAGATCGTATTATTTGTTATTGTTAAATAATATTCTGTTGTTTGGTTTAACTGTATGGTACTGTAGTGTAATTGATAAGTTGACTAAAATACACTCAAATGTTTAAATATTAAATTTATCCAAAATTATGCATAAAAATAATTTAAAAAACAAAACAGAAGAAGGTAAAACACTTTAAGAAAGCAGAAAAAAGGAGCGAGACAGAAAAAGACAAAATAAATGAGCACAACTGACTAGAATTGAGTTAAAAGCAAATCAGATAAAGGAGCAAGACAGAAGAAGGCAAAACAAAGGAGCACAACTAATTAGAATTGAGTTAAAAGCAAATTAGGAGAAAAAATAAAACAGAAGGCAGCAAAACACCTTTAACGTTAGCGGCAGAAGTTCTGGAAAAAAATAAAGTAGGTCATAGGTTGGAGATTTGGAGTTAAAATAGAGAAAAAGGTAAATGGTAAAATAAAATTGTGGAGTAATAAGTTAAGGCATAATAGAAAAGAGAAATAGGAAACAATCCCACCACACCAAATCGGTTGTTTCAAAAAAGAGGACTTTTTGTTGTTCCGAAACAATGGATTTAACAATACAATACAACCAATTTTAATGAAATAATCAGAACAAACATTATTTTGGAATAACAATACAATACGATACAACGTGGAACAACCATCCAAACAAGTTGTTAAGCTAAATATCATTGTATAAAGCTACACAAGTTAAACGCATAAAAAAAAAGGGATATACTGCTATTTTAGTTTAAATGAAATTGAATCAAAGCCAGTGAAAAATTCGAGAATAAGTGGATTATGTTCTTCACATGCTTTTTTTTTTTTTTGGGAAGTTATATGATATACCCGTTTATAAAACTCACTTTCATAATATACCTAAGTTTTGAAATTACATCAAATATCCCAAAAATATTACACCGTATACCTCCATATATTCTAAAATATATCACGATATTTTACTTTGGAATACAATCCAACCCTAACTTACCATATACTCTAATTTGGAATACAATATTCTAATTACTAAACAGACCATAATGTTTTAATTTGGAATATATTATTCAAACTAAAGATACCACAATATTCTAATTTGAAAAATCCAAACCTAGCTTACCTTAATATTCTAATGAAGAATACAATATCCAAACTAAACATACCATAATATTCTAACAAAACATACTACAGTATTCTAATTTCGAATACAATATCCAAACCAAATATACTACAACGTTTTAATTTGGACTACAATATCCAATGCAAATATACAATAATTTTTAATTTGGAATACAATATTCAAACTAAACATTCTACAATATTCTAATTTGGAATACAATATCCAAATTAAATATATCACAATATTCTAATTTAGAATATACAGTATTATATTTTAGAATATAGTAGGTATACGTGGTAAAATAATTTTATAAAATAGATATACAGAGTAAAATAAATATTTTAATTGTATATGATGTTAACTGATGCTTTTAATGGGCATATCACGTAGATTATCCTATTTTTTTCTTTTCTCACACACACATATGGTCCAAATTAGAGCCCGTTTGGATTGGCTTTAAAAAAAGTAGCTTTTAAGTACAAGTGCTTAAAAGCACTTTTTAAGTGCTGGAGCTGGTTTTATGAATAAGCAGTTACGTAATTGGATAAAAGTGCTGAAACTGGAAAAAAAAAAAACTATTGAAGTGTTTGGTAAACAAGTGTTAGTAAGCATTTTTTTGTTAAAATTACTAAAATATCCTTAAAGCTGTTAAACCTATAAAGAAGCTTATTATTATAATATTTTATTCGAACTAATAAAAATACATAATAATTAATATTTTAATTCACTTTCAGTTTATAAAACTAAAAGTAGTATGAAGAAAGCAAACAGACAATTTCAGTTTGCAGAAAGCAAACGAAAATAATAATTAATAATTTAAAGAAAAATAGTTAAAAAAAAACAAAAAAATGGTAACAAGCAAATCGTTAATTTGGAGAAAAATGGGAAAGAAAAAAAGTAAAATAAAGAAAGTAGATGCTGCAATTTTGGGAGGAAGAGCACGGCAGCAATTTCAAGTTGTGTACTGAGGGGTAATTTCGAGATTAAGAAAAATTATAAGGGATAAGAATGTAATATCCTTGGTTAAAGCAATATGGCTTTTAAGCCAATTTAGAAAAAGTTGGGTTTACCCAACTTGTTGGTTTTGGCTTTTTTTAAGGAGATTTTAGCTTTTTATTAGTTATTTGTCTAGTTGCCAAATACTTTCAGAAGTTAAAAAGGGCTTAAAAATTGGTTTGACCAGCTTTTAAGCCCATCCAAACAAGCTCTTAGACTTTGAACCCACTATGTCTACTGATAATAGGTGAATTTGACTATAATCACGCCCTAAATAATCACATTTTTATGTTGTTTTGATGATATATA